>JAGKTI010016249.1:0-19621 GCA_018397915.1 Birgus latro
AGTAAGAATAAAAACCAACGACCCACATATTTACACTATCACATTAACAAGCCTAGTACCGCGTCCAGCCGCCTTCCTTTTCTATCACTGCCCGTAGCCTGTCAGGCATGGAGGCAACATGATTCCGGACGAAAAGTGACCTGTTCCGCAGCATTTCCCACTGGGCAAGTGTGTGAGCCATTATTGCATCTTAGGTCCTCTCCATCTCTGGCTCCCAACTGTTAACCATACTGGCCCAGATATTTTCTATGGGGTTCATATCTGCGCCCTTAGCCGGCCAGTTTAACAATTCCAGATCCTGTCTACCTCTAAACCACTCCTGAACAATGCGGGCTGTATGCATGGGACAGCGGTCCTGAACAAATATTATAGGTCCAGGAGGGAATGGATAGTTGCGCCGCCGAGGTGATGGAAGGAAGAAATTCTCCAAAATATCTTGATATTTGGCAGCAGTGAATCAACCGATGATCCTCACTACGTCTCCCATGCCGTGGATGCAAATCCAACCCCACACACACGTTCACGGTGACGTGTCCACTCCTTGCCTCCTCGTATATATTTTGACGGTCGTATCTCCTGAATAAAGAATATAATATTAATACACAGTCATATTTTAACATGTCACAATATTAGCGACAGGTTAACTCTTAGTAGTGATACACTGCTGTAACTCATGTGTATTCTGAAGGGATGCATCGTGCGCCTCACTCCTAGCTATAATTACCCTACACACATCTTCCCCCCAGAGCACGACCCTCACTCACTCACTCAATCACGCATACTGAAGCCGTGACTCAATATCACATTTTGGAGTTGGTAGTCTTTTTAAATGTTGCTAAAAGGTGTCTCTGCAGATAGGTATCTTGTAACATAGTATATAAACATATTCAAATATTAGTGTAAAACAATGGAATAATGGACATATCTCACTCCTGTCAGTTTATGTTACGTTCATGTTTTCTTAAATCATGCAATTCAAAGCGAATTCATGTCAGGGCCAAATGAACGTCTACGATTCTCGTAGGATTCCTATAGCTCACCTTGTGGTATTAGGTCTCTAGTTGTGAATGATACCGTGGTTGGTGCTGTTGAAGGTTTTCTCGTCACATAATACGACTCGTGACCAGTAATCCAAATCCTTATCAACATACTGGCGGGCAAATGCTAATCTTCCTGCTCTGTGCTGGTCACTCAGAAGTTCCTTTATGGCGGGAGTTCTATGATTGATACCTGTCTCCTTCAACCGTTTTCGCACTGTCTCCGCCGTCACATTTAGTTGCAGACGCTTCCGAATATTTACAGCGTTAATGAATGGGTCCTCCTGCACTGCTCGTCGGATGTTTTCGTCATCTTCACGGGAAGTTAATCGTGGCCGTGGTCTTCTTTCCGAAAGTATAGGCCAAACATAACATCTACCAAAGAATTTAACATCAATGTCTTTCCCTTCAGTCGATCAGTGCGACACGCACTACACGAGGCCGATCTGAAATTAATTGCACACTGTGTGTGAGCGCATACGTTACCAATATATGGAGCTTTGTAATAGATTTTATAGAATATTACCTGTATGCTTTAACATATGTCAGAATATTTTTTTGCTGTCGCTGTTGTAAATTAATTACACATGGAACTAATTAGAGAGAGAGAAAGAGAGATAAATATATAGAGATAAATAAATATATAGTGAGAGATAAATATATATAGAGATAAATATATAGAGATAAATATATATAGAGAGATAAATATATATAGAGAGATAAATATAGATATATTACCAAGATCATTCAGATTTCCAGTTTCTTTATTTCTATGTATCCATTTCTGTACTGTGGTGCGGGACATGCCCTCCAAGCCTCTGCAATCGCCCGGATTGAGAGACCTGTCTCGTGTAGGGCGACGATCTGTGCTCGCTTAGCTAATGCAGTCTGCTGCCTGTTCGTTGTATTGTCTGTAAGGTTACTGGCAACGGGAATCTCAAGGGTGGCTACATCACCTCGCTAGACACATGTCTGGCTGTTCATAGTTGACAGTTTCAAAGCTGGTGGTATCATTTCGTTGATGTGGCAATACGCAATGTAGGCTGGCTGAACTTGTTTAATCTCACCCACTGTGATCTTAGTGGTTACCCCTATGGTAAACAAAATAAAATACGGCTTCAGCGTTATACCTGATTGATATGAGCAACATGTATTTTAAGTCTCACAAATGCAGACCTGCAATTGCGAAACTTATTTTTGCGCAGGTGCCAAATCTACGATACGAGACTCACCGAGATTGTCAGCTGGAAAGTAATATCGAACAGAGGCTGATCTCTGCTTCAACGAACCATTTGCGACCTTCAGTATCTTCATTTCCCATCAATGCTAAGTAGTTTTAATTTATATCCGTCCAATGACTAATTCTATAATGATGTATGAATTTTCTTATCTAATCCTGTAAGGATTCATTACTTACCATATGTAATCCTGTAACGAATAATGACTAGCCTTATCTAATCATGGCACGGATCAAGTATGGTATTTCTTTGGGTTTAATAGAGACGGCCCAGGACAGCCGGAATGCCAAAGAGAGCAGTCACGCACCATATCAAGTTTTCTATTGGCTAAAAGTTGTCGACTGAATATTTTGTGAACAGAACCGTCGTGTGACCAGGCCTTAAGAAGGTCCACACCTGTATACCAAAAACATTTAACTATGTCTCTATCATATTAATCATAGTTTATGGCTATATATGAAAATAGAGTAAATAGAAATTGATATATAAGGCCGAGAACTGTCTTGTTTTCAGGTCCTAAAAATAAGAGAAAGTAAACTATTTGTTTGGTTTGATATTTATATGAATACTACTACTACCTTTCGCATCAACTTTGCATAACGTAGCAGGTTTTTAGTTAAATCTCCATTCGATTTCATGTTCATTATTTCAGAAGAAGAAATGAAATCTCATTTAACGACCATTTGTAGTATATTTTGTTAGCATCGTTACATGGGAAACAGATTTGCATCAGACAAAAAAACCTATGTAATGTGATACATGGCATAGTAGAAATCATTTCCCGAATCCGGTTTGCTGAAAATATGATGCCATATCATTAATCTTGCTCATTACTTTTGGTTTTAACAAAATAAGTCGCAGCCGAAAATTATTTAACATTTATCATCCTAGTAGTGCGGTAACACATTCTCACATGTGCTTGTAAATAATTTGCATTGCCAAGATAATAGAAATGCCTTATTTCCCCTTTACACAATGCTGTGTTGTTTATATCCAGAAACGGTTATGAGTATTCATTTCGTTATGACTAACTTCATTGCGGGACAATATTTTATCAAACTATTGTTACCGATATGTATTACTGTCTTGAGTAAATAGTTAGTCTATACGGTTATACTGATAACCATATGGGTGGAGGGAGAGAGAAACTTGTTGGAGCTGTGTAAATATGAATAATGTACAGTAATGTATAATGACAATCATATCAGGGTATTACCCCGCCATCTATGGGATAAACTCAGATGCTAACTGAGGTTCACTGCGGAGGAAGAGAGTTGAAGATATGAACTTTCGTCAAGGATGTGTACAGACTGCTACATTGTTGCCAGCACCGATACACACCTCTCGCGGCTAGGTGGCCCAGTCGGAACCTTGGGCAACTGTACAATTCTATAACTACAATGATTAAATTATCCCATTTATGTAACTTTTACAATATTATGTACTTCACTTAATTAACTAACAAGTTGATTGTTATATGTAT
Organism: Birgus latro; assembly: GCA_018397915.1. Classification (NCBI taxonomy): domain Eukaryota; kingdom Metazoa; phylum Arthropoda; class Malacostraca; order Decapoda; family Coenobitidae; genus Birgus; species Birgus latro. The sequence continues at coordinate 3,759 of JAGKTI010016249.1, forward strand.
TAATATATTAATGACAGTATTTTGTCATTGGTACGACAGGGGGCGTGACCGAGCGATATGTAGATATTATATAGGCATTAGTAGATATCTCATAAACAATGTACAGGATGTAGTGTCTGTTTTCACATGATATCTGTACACAGTCTGTTGTCCCAGACTATCAAGATCTTAACATACGATGTTTATCAAAATATCCTCGTAGTCCAAACAACCAAGAAACTCATGATGTATTCAAACATGTGGAAGCCCACAGAAGATTGATCAGACACTACTACCTTACCAAACATCCTCTCCCACCTGTATATAATGGCAGTAAGAAGCCCTTCTCATCAGAAAGGGGATAGATAATGCCCGAGAGCACAATTAGGGCAGAATAAAGAGAAAGGGGAGACTGGCAGTCACGCTAAGCTTGTTTGAAAATCACTATCAGGATAACTGTGCAATAAAACTCAGTAACCCAAGAGTGCTGTAACTCACCTCGTTGATAATACGCCTCACGACTTATTCTGGTTGTACTAAATAATCTATAATCGACTTCTCTGCAAGAACCTACGACCACGCTATCGAGATGTTTGATTTCTTCCAAATATCAGGTAGTTTACCTTTACCTAAGGATTCCTTGAATATTAAATATAATGCTCTGCTTAACTCTTTTGCACATTCATGTAGCACCAAACCTGAAATTTCGTCAGGACCATATGTTTTTCCTTTGTCTAATTTACTTACCTCTTCCTGTACTTCTTTTTCTGATATTTGTATATCTGGTAATACTTGTGGGCATGCATGTTCCATATCATCTCTTTCAGAATTATTTTCGTTTGTAAAAACTGATTGGAAGTTTTTATTTAGTGCTTCACAAATCTCTCTCTCTTGTGTATAGATGATCCCCTAGTCCGTAATTGACCGTATTTTTTCTTTAACTTTGGTTTTGCTCCATATGTAGCTGTAAAATAGCTTAGGGTGATCACTGCTTATATTTACAATGTCGTCCTCAAACTGCCTTTGAGCCTCCCTTCTTATCTTTATATAATCATTTCTTGCCTGTTTGTAGTTGTTATATGCTCTCTCACTATTTTGTCTTCTGTATCTATTCCACACCAAGTCTCTTTTTTCTTTTGATTTATTACATTCTGTATTAAACCATTTCTTTATTTACATTTCTGTTTCTTTGTCCTGAGATATGTAATTTTGGATTCTTATTTCATAAAATTCACAGAATTTTCTATGTAAAGTGTTTAAATCTTGTCCTCTAAGCTTCTTTTACCAATCTGTTTCTAAGAAACACTTCTTCAGGTCATGATAGTTGCCCTTCTTGTAGTTTAGACTTTTTGTAACTCCCATTGCTGGCAACTATGTAATAATGAATCCTAAAGTTGCTGTTTAATACTGCATGGTCGCTTTTGTCGAATGGAGGGTGATACGTTATATTGTCAGTATCATTTCCTTGCCTAGTAAATATAAGACCTGGTACTGATTGATCATCAAGTCCTCTTTTTCTGGTGCTCTCCTTTACATGCTGTGTTAGGAAAAACTCTTGCACAAGATCCAGGAGCTTTTGATCCCTTCAGATTTCATGGCTTCTTACATCTAGAATATTCCAATTTATAACTATATTGAAATCTCCAGTTTATATAATTCTTTCATATTTCCCTTCCATCATATGTAGTACCGGAAATGTTCTTAAACTCTGAATTATACTTTCTGCCAGGTCCTCATATTCGCCTCATTCCCTAGTGTTTGTTTTGGGTGGCATGTTTAAGTTTGCCACAATTTATTTCCTTTCAGAGATGTTATTCTCCAATGCAACCAGTTCTACTTGTGAGGTATATCTATTATTATTTCTTTGACTTGTAGATTTTTCTTTGTTAAGATTACACTTCCTCCTCCTTTTCCTAAATTTCTTTCTCTTCTTCATATATCGTATTCCCCTAAGTTTTGAGAATCGTTTGATATTTGTAGGGTTAATTTAGTTTAAGTTAGGCAAATAATATGTGATTCCTTTTCTTTGGTTTAGTTTTCCATCTACATTCAAGTACATGAACTTAATCATCTTGTCTTACTTGCCATAACTTGAGTCTACTACCATCCTTCTTTTTATTCCCTGTTGGTTATGTACCACTTTCGTACCTGTAATCCTATTGCTCTGTAAAAAAAAAAAAAATACTATTCTCTTCCTCTGATCTCTCTTCATTACTTGTTTTTGCCCCCTCCCTCTTCTCCTTTAGTGTTCCCAATTCCTCTTGAGTGAGGCATCTTTTTACCCATACTTTTTTTTTTTTTAATTTCTCCTTTCCCTTAAGTTTGTTTGCATTTTTTTTAGTATTTTCTCCACAGAGTTCACACTCTGGAATGTTACTTTCAGGGACCTTGACTTATTTCTCTCATAATATCCTAGCCTTCGGTGTTCCTCTATGTCTTTATCACATATATCCTCTGATACTTCCATCAGTTTGCTCATTATATTTAACATCTCCTTTTTGTCTCCAGAAATTTCTGCATTTCATTTTCATCCATACCAGTGATTGCTATAGATTTGTTAATCTTTGCTGAATCTTTGACGAGTTTGGGGTTGTTTTTTATTTTTTTTCACTTCCATTCTAGTGCTTTTTTCTTTGACTCATGTTTCTAAGTCGTTCCTTACTTTCACCATTTTAGCATACATAGTTTCCACGTCATCTTTGTACCCTCGCATCACTTCATTCACCTGGGTTATCTTCTGTTCAATATGACTGTTATTGTCTATTAGACAGCTTGCTTGCCTAATTGTCTCTGTATCATTTCTGAACTCCTCCATAATACTCTCATGGTTGACAACTGCACTTGCTAGTTCACTAATTCTTCTAAGTGAACCCACCTCAACTGAGAGCTCATCTATTGTTGTGTCTTATTTGTTTAATTCCTTTATTAATTTTTCACTTTCATCCTTCTTCATGTACAGTTGCTTCCTAATTTCACCCATATCACTCCGAAAAGCCTTCTCCAGTTTATTCACCCTCTCTACTAGTTTTATATATTCCCATTTCAACCATTTCCTGGTAGCAATCACCATCCTGTTTTCTACCCTTATCCCTTTTCTTAACTCCTTCCATAGTAACTTTACTAAAGACGGTGCTCATCTTGTGGTATTACTTAGAAAGATTCTACTTACAAGTATGCATCTCCTTGCTACTCGCCTGGTGATAGACGACACTCAGCTGTTGATGCGTTGATCAGTGCATTCCTGCACTAATTGGCTGTATTCTGTTATCTGGACAACACTTTTGATTATACTTGCTCTACTGTATTAGAACAACATTTAGTTTAAGCTAGTACAGAACTTGACTCATATAAACATACTATTTTGGTGTGGCCAGATGTGGCCAACGGTGGCCAGCGTGGAGAGAGCAGTCTCCCTGATGCCTCAACTATGTGTGTGTGTGTGTGTGTGTGCATACCTTTTCAATATTTTCCTTTTTATCAATTCAGTAACAAAAAAAATCTGTTAGTTGCAATCTATATATTTGTTTTGCCTGAAGCTGTTCGAAAAACGTAATTGTTATAGCTTGTAATATTAAAAGTTATCTGTCACTCATAAGTTTCATTCCATACGAGACAGACAGCAGTAAGTGCTTTTACATTTGAAGGTGACCATGTTGAAAAAGAAAGAACGAAAGTATGGTGGTATTTTAAGAAAACGGAAACGTATGAGGAAAACAGTGCGGTGAAAGAATGAGAGTGCGTGCATGGTATGCATCGTGGAGTGATTATTGTGGCGTAAGTTCTCCATTGTTCATATTGTAGTGCTGTAATTTTAAGTGCAGTCTTAAGTATTATTGTAAATATAGTCTACACAGTGCAATGTTTAGCCGTTAAGTCATATATTTAAGTTTAATCTCAATTAATATTCATAGTGTGAGTGTGATTCTACTATTGGTAATACTAAGTCGAGCATTTGTATAAATATGATAGATGTTTATACATATGGATCAGCCGATTCCCACGGAAACCCGCATAGCCACATAAGCTTTAGCAAGAGGTAATAATCGCGAATATCTTCATTCATACTCTAATTCAGGAACTTATATGTCAGTGTTAATAGTGTTCCCCTTTTGAACTATGTAGTGGTATATTGAAAGTTATCTAAGTTCTAATTGCTGATGACAGTCATTTGTGAGTGCAAAATCTGCGTTATTACACTCGTGTTGTCAGTCACGTAGGCCCAGTAACCGCGGCATAGTGATAAATTGTTCAAATTCTCATTCGTTTTGGCTTCGATGTAAAAAACTTTAAATATCGTAAGTCACTTTTTCTAATTATGTCGAGTGCAAATGTATTTTTCATACTGTTTAGAAATCTTAGAAGGGTCTTTGATATTGCAATTTATCAGTTAATGTTCTAGCCAATTCCTGAATACTATGATAGAAGTTTACAAAATACTGGGAGCAGCACACAACAGCGTCTGCCACTCCACTCTTCTACCGTTGCAGGTCAGTACTCGACAACTGAATTTTCCCCCTCCATCCCTCTTGTTCGTGTAATACGTTAATAAATTAACTTGTTGATATTTTCCCTGACTCCTCTTGTATTGAATAACCACTGCCGTTCCACTCTTCTACCGTTGCAGATGGAATAGCTGAAGCCAGCTGGCTCGGATCTAACAGCCTAACACCCGTACTAAATTTCCCCGCCCCCCTTAGCTCACGTAATCCTGGTGAATATCGACTGGTCCATTTTGAATTATCCATCCATTTGGTATATCTGTATCTCTTGAGTTCCCGCAGAGTCCATCTGTAACCACGGGATTACTATATTCACGGATACCTGTATCTTTTGCATTCTCGCAGAGTCCATCTGTGACCACGGGATTACCACGTTCGCCTGTATCAATACCATTCTGAGTATTAATTCAGTTTGGGAAGATTCGTACCCACGTGTATCTGTCTCACTTAATTATTTATTTAGTTGTGAAGATTCATAATCTTAGAGTTATAGATCCTGATTAAACTTCGTCGATCCTGTCATTCACAGTTCGAAGTGTAATGTGTCTTTCAGTTCTTGTTCATTCATAGTTCGAAAAGTAATCTGTTCTTTTTTTGTTATTTAGTTGTTTTTTGTTTTTATTATTTAGTAAAAAGTTAGGTTGTCACTTTGAATTTGAATTTTGCTACCCTCTAAGGAGAAGTATTGGTGAGATTGAGTGGCCCGCAAGGGGTACTATTATCTACTTGCTCACGCCCAGTAAATAATTATACGCTACCCTATTTACCATAATCTCTAAACCCTCATTAAGATCACGCTGCCGTATTTGACAATAAGATTACGCACCCTGTTTCCCATATTATCTATTGTCTGATCATCAGACTGGTGGCAGCATAATCTCTAAGTTTCTGATCATTACGGTGGCTTATTATAAAAAAAAAAAAAAAATCTTGGCATTACACTGGTGGCTTCTCATCATTACAGTTTATGACACCGGTGGCTAAAATCTCCGTCATTTCACAGGTGATAGCGGTGATTGCTAAATCTGATCATTACAATATCCCCCAAATATGCGCAGAATATTTCATAATTGTATCACAGGCTTGAAGTACTACACTACCGCTTGATAAAATCCAAGGTAATAATACTCTTTCATGATATATTATAGCTTAAATCTTTAAAAGAAAAAAAAATCATGTTTGCTTTCCTTGTATACCTAAACACTCCTTCGAGGCCAGCACTCCACCAACCGTCAGGTAAGGTTATCCTCTTACACCACTCTCCCCTTCTGCTATGATGCATTCTAATCTCTGGATCGATTCAACTAAGCTCAAAGCTCATGTACGTTGAGCACTGCAACTTTACGTGTTATAGTTGGAAACTTGGCCAACTGAACAATAGCTGGTTGTGTTGTGTGATGGCACAGGCTGCTACATAGAACTGTGTACCTCTCGTATCAGGATATTCTCTAACAGGGTGGACTTTAGATTCATGCTATTAATAAGATGTACATGAGATTTTGGTCTAGCCAGTGATGATGTATAGAGTGTCGTTCTGTATGGTCTGAAAGGTGTTATTGGGAGTGTTGGAGAATATGGGAACCCATGCCCGGGATATGTGGGACACCACGTGCCCTGTATGCATTGTCTCGGGATGCACCACCCCTTGCTGTCATGCGTGTGGTTATTATGACGTAGGCACATTGTTATATTAGATGTTAGGTAGTTACCTGTGTTCGTGACTGCTGCTGTTGAAGAGTGTAGTGATGGATTTGGCTGGAGTGGTCATGAGCCGGTTGTCCTCGACTGATACCTGAAGAGTGTTGTTGTTACTTTGCTGCAATGTAGGCTACTATTTGTGTCTGGAATGTAGTGTGTGTATGTTCTGGTTTTATCACCTGCTTTTGAGTCAGTATTTGTGGGAGACAAGGGTGTGGGTATATAATGCATATAGAGATTGAAGAGTGCAGGTGGAATTTCGTTAGGGAAGTTTTATGTGTTCGTGACGACTGACGACCTACCCCGAAGTGTAACATGTGCTTACCCAGCAGAGAGCAGCTTGGTCTAGTTCTCCATATCTGTATTGTAGATTTTGCCGATTAGTTTACGTCGCGGTATAGCATAAAATATTTCACCAGTGTGTCTTCTCTTGCAGAGTTGGTGCCGTGAGATGCTAGTTGTGTGTGATTTGTTATTGTGGTGTTTATGGAGTGTAAAAGTACTAAACCCTTGTTGTGAAGTAGCAAGTGGGATATGAGGTGTAACTTTCTTAAGAATGATGCATTCATTTATCATGGATGGTGTTCTGAGTCGAGTTACAGGTCTCTTTGAAGAAGTCTGGTTTGAGTTCTTGCTTGGTTGAAAGGCCCTGTTCACACCAGGCGTTTTCAAACACGCGTTTTCTAACGCCCGTTAGCAAAGACAATGGTAATGTATTTGACTGTACACGCGCTACCGTGCGTTTTTCTCAACCCCTGGTCGGTCCAAACGCGCGATCCGACATTTCCCTTCCTACCGCGCGTTTGTTGAGCGTTTCAAGGAACATGTGTTTACTTGGGGACGGACACATGCGGCGTGTGTACAACCGCCGCGTTTCCCTGGCAGTAGACTCGGCATTTAAAAACGCCTCATGTGAACAGGGCCAAAGGGATCGTCTCTATTCAAAGATTAGTATTATGGAAATCAGTGATTCTCAGATCCATGTATAGACACATCAGGATTCTCCATCATATGTTTTTATTCACTTATTGGCATTTGAAATGGCACGTGCGGGTATTTAAAGACCGTATTTTTTCAGAAAGTGTTGTCAGGAAAGTATATTTTGGCTAACTCTCATTCACTTTCCAATTACTGTATCTGCACGAAATTGTGTTGCATGTCATTATGGTACGTTTGGCTCAATCAGGCAAAAACATCATCGTTATTATGTTGGATAGGAAGCTTACAGATAACGTTCTCACCCTAGTTCAGCATGAGTCTCAGATTTATTATGTAGGAATTTCATTCTCCTTTGTATATGGGTTTCTGTATAATAAGTTACATTCTTTATCATCACCATCATCATCCTCAACACTTCCTTTTCCAACCCAAGGTTTGCCGAGGCAGTCCAGAGATGTAGAAAATTTTGACAGAATGAGCTATTAATCAAAGTTTGCCCAACTAAATGAGCCACAATCCCTTTCATTCACCATTCAGGCCCCCTGAATCCTGGCTTCACCTAATGGGTCAAAAAACATTCCGCATGAAGCTTCACACTCACCTATCTGACAGTCAGTCCGACGACTAAGTTAAAAAGGTGTAGAAAACCCTGGTCATACACTCGCCCAGAGAATATTAATCCAAACAGTATGATTGCTTCTCAGTTCCCCACATTTTTAATTCTTATAAAATTTCTATGAATTTTATTATTTAAGGGGAAAATTACAGTCAAACATTGTTGGCTACTTTCTCAAAACTTAGTCACGATTTCTTTACATCGTAAAATATGTAATGTAAATTGTGAAATTGTGACATCGAGTGATTTTGCGGGAGCAATGAATGATTCTGAAATGTACGAGATTTCGCTCATTCTCTCAACCGACCGCTCGCGTACTAATATTCGCATCAAGTTGTCAAAACTTTCGTCATTCTTTCGCGAGTGATTGTTTTTATGTGCAGACGGTGCATTCCTTTGAGCGATAATTCGATAATTTCTGAATTATCGCTTCCGCCTCCCGACCGTTGGTTAGCCACACCCTTTTCACACACACTCCTCACGTCGGACACTCAAAACCAGAGTCAGTTTGTCTCTAGTCACGGTGCGTGCGGGTTATGCTTTACGAAAGCTCGAGTGATCGCTTTTCTTAGCGATTTCAGATCTCAGCTTGTATTGGCATGAATCCCCGAAGCTCCCACCAGCTTGGTGATCGACAGCAGCACGGTCTCACCTATACTGATCAGTATTTTCTTTTGTTTTCCTAGGCTTAAGTTTTGGGGTTATTTAGCTATTTGTCTGAGTGTTTGAGTGAGTGCGTTTCCCTTTCTTGATTTGAAATAGAGTCATGTAACGTAAATTTATTTTCTTGTATTCAATAAATTTACAGTTCGTTTTCTTAAGCTTTGTTAAATGTAACAGTCATGCTTAATTTCCCCAAATATTTAGTACACTTTTGCTACTCCACATTAGCACAACTCTTTATATTAATCACGACTGGTACTTAGGCCAGCTTTTGGCATTAATCCTTAAATCCGTTGTGCTAGCTAGGAGTTTGACTCAGCCAAGATCCTGATTATTATCATTATTATTATTATTTTTTTAATGTTAAGGGGAGAAACTATCTTTCTCAGAGGCCAACGGTACAATATTACAGCCTACTTGAGCGTCTAGTCTCTGCTGTGTACCGTTGAGAAAGTCTATAAATTCTCGACTCTAGAGAATTGGCGAAGTAAGCCAGCATAAAAGTGAAATCACTACTTGATTTCACGAGTCTATTCTCTCGTATCAAATGACTCGATAGTCATTCCTAGCACACATAGCTATACAGTGTATACTCCAATTATACAATATTACATTTTCCTCCTGAATTGCATTTTCCCCCTGACATCTGGCGACCTCATTCCAGGATAAACTCCTAGCTTGGAATTATTACCAAATTACTCACTCACTCTTACTTTAGTCACTCAGTCTCAAACTGAGCATGATGGAATCCAGTGCATATGTGCAAGAAGCTAAGGATATGGGGCTTACTAACCCCCAGGAAATTCGTGGTTATGTCCTGTCGCGCTGCAATTACGAGCAGCAACGCGAGAATGCCGCCTGTGAAGAGCGGAAAATTCAGCGCGAACATGAGAAAGAACAATGTGAGTACGAAGAACGTCAGAAGGAGCGGGAAGAGCGCGAGAGAGAACGTGAACATGAGCGCGAAGCACGTGAACACGAGCTTGAAGTGCTGAAGCTGAAGCGAGACTCCTTGGCTTCAGGCACATCGGGTGCAGCTAACCCAAGTTCTGCTAGCGCTTTCTCAGCACCTTTTCTAGCAACTCCACGTCTCAAGCTTCCTCCTTACAAGGAAGGCGAGCGAATCGAGCCATTTATAGCTCGTTTCGAAGACATGGCAAAGCTGTACAATCTGGATGAGGCAGCTAAGTGGCTTCAGTTCCTTAGCCTGTTTGAGGGCCCTGCCCTCGACATTCTCCACAGAATTCGCTGAGATAATCTCACGTACGAGATGATGAAGACCACACTCATCAAAGAGTACGGTCTTACCGTTGATCATGCTAGGAATCAGTTCATGAATGCGCGTCTCCAGGAAAAGGAGACAGCTGTTCAGTTCCTTGACTGTCTCAAGGCATACTTAGGCGAGTGGATGGAGAAGGACGAGACTCCCATCACGCGAGAGGGAATGATCGACCTCGTGCTGCGCACACAGCTGGAAAAGTTGTGGCCTGCTGAGCTTATGGCCCAGCTCAAGATGTCTAAAGTGAAGGATGCAAAGCAAATGGTGGAAAAGGCTGATGCTTTCTTTACTGCGTACAGGTGCCAAACTCATAGGCAACAGCCATGGAATAAGAAAGATACTGCTAAGTCTGGTAAGCAATCCCAGACTGAACCCCAGCATCAAGGCCATTCTCAGAATAATGGCCAAGGTCCAAACAAGCTGCAGAAGGACCAGGGGCAGAATACACAGAAACCTGACTGGAAGAGGTACAAGCAGTACCCTAAGCAGCAGCAGTACCCTAAGCAGCAGCAGTACCCTAAGCAGCAGCAGTATCAGTCACGCAATCGACAACCGGGACAAACCTTTTCAGCACCAGCCCCAGTGTATCGGAGGCAGGAGGCAAACGCAGCCTTCATTCCCCAACAGGCACACGATGGTGCACAGGTCCTCCTTCACAATTCACTAGTCCCCCTCAGATGGTGAACTCTCCTCCACAGGCCGTCAATGCTCCCACTCCCAAGATGGTGAGTACAACTCCTCATGCACCTAGTCAAAGTACGACTTCTCATGCACCTAGTTCAGGTACAACCTCTCAGGCATATAGTCCTGTCACATTTGAAGACTTGAATGCCAGGCAGCCTTATCAATGGCTGGCCGCTTCCTCCACAGGTCCTCCCACAGGTAACAGTGCCTTCCTTGTTCAGCCAGGGTTTGTGGGAGGTGTTTCTGTAAATGTACTGAGAGACAATGGTTCCTCAGGTTGTACTGTCAAGCAGAGTCTTGTTCATCCTGAAGAATATACAGGCAGACAGATCCAAGCTCAGCTTATTGACGTATCAGTGAGATTGTTCCCTGAGGCACATATCCAGGTATCATCTCCCTTTTACACAGGTTCAACAGTTGCAGTTGTCATGCAAGAAGCTATGTTTGACCTCATTATAGGTAATATACCAGGTGCCAAGTATAGTTGCACCGTAGATGTCACTACACAGACTTCGGCTGCAGTAACACGAGCCATGGCCAAGGCTCCAAATTGTGTTGCCCCGGTGGCTGTTGCATTTTTTTTTTTTTTGATTTGCAGTCAAGATGTTGTTCAAGAACAACAGTCTGACCCGACCCTTGCTGTTGTGCAGAAGAAACAAAAGGGCAAAGTGACCAAGTATTCACGGGGTGGTCGAGCCAGGTTCCTTCGTAAACAAGGACGGCTCTACCGTGAATCACGAACACCCAAGGGCAAGGTTCGACTGCAGTTTGTCGTTCCCGCGAACTACCGCCAAGCAGTATTACAATGGGGTCATTGTTTAGCATCAGGAGGTCATATGGGCAAAAAGAAAACCCAAGGCCGTATCCGTGCTGACTTTTTCTGGCCAGGAATGGGACAGGAAATAGATAGTTTTGTGCACTCCTGTAATGTGTGTCGATGTACCACCATTCAGGAAAATTTCCTTCCTGCGCCATTTGAATCCACGCCCATAATCTCTGAGTCATGTGAGAGAGAGGACAGTGGTAATGTGGGTGCAGACCTGCCGTCTCACTCGTTGGCCCCACAGGACATAATATGTCTGGGGTCTGTACATACATATGTACCGTAGCTCATAAGTGCACAGCCACTGCGATCCCAACTGAGGACACTGATGACGAATATGCAGTCACGGCGATCCCAACCGAGGACACCGAGGACAAATGAGCAGTCACGGCGATCCCAATCGAGGACACTGACGACAAGCCCTTATTGGTTGTAAGCGTAGGGCTTGAACATATTGTATGTACCGTAGGTTAAGGGGGAAGTTCGAGACCCCACAGAGGCAATCTGAGGCTGTGTTTGAATTTCCTTGTGGTGTGTTTCGAGCTGTGGCCCTCTCTGAGGATTCCCGGAGATTACACAAAAGCCACATGAGTGTTCACACCCACGCAGGGTGTTAAAATGTGACCTGCCCAAGTTTGCATAGGGATTCTCGACTTACCTTTATTAGTTATAAGTAAGTAGTCACGGCGATCCCAACAAAGAACACCAATGACAAACGGGCAGTTGCGGTGATTCCAAACGTGGACACCGATGATGAGCCCTTTATAGAAATTGTAGTTATAAGTGAGCAGTCACGGCGATCCCAGCCGAGGACATTGATTACAAATGGGCAGTCGCGGTGATCCCAACGGTGATCCCAACCGCGGACAATGATGACGAGTCTATTGTAGAGATAAGTATAGTTATAAGCGAGCAGTCACGGCGATCCCACCGCGGACACCGATGACAAACGGGCAGTCGCGGTGATCCCAACCGCGGACACTGATGATGAGCCCTTTGTAGAAATAAGTGTAGTTATAAGTGAGCAGTCACGGCGATCCAAACCGAGGACACTGATGACAAACGGGCAGTCGCGGTGATCCCAGCTGCGGACACTGACGACGAGCTCTTTATAATAGTAAGTGTATAGTTATAAGCGAGCAGTCACGACGATCCCAACCGAGGACACGATGACAAACAGGTAGTCGCAGTGATCCCAACCACGGACACTGATGACGAGCCCTTTGTAGAAATAAGTATAGCTATAAGTGTGCAGTCACGGCGATCCCAGCCAAGGACACTGATGACAAACAGGCAGTCACTGCGATCCCAATCGAGGACACCGGCGACGAGCCCTTTATTAGGCGTAAATATAGGTTAAAAAGGGCAACTATTAAGGAAATAATGACGACCTCCTATGTACGAAACTTGCTGTTAACTGATTTTCAGCTAAAGTGTACTTTCTGTTTTGTATGGTTTGATTGCTGGGTGGATGAAATTGTAATTTAGTATAAATTGTCACATTGACACTATTGATGCTCAACCTTGACTCATTCCACAGGTACAGTTGCTGGGTGAAGCAGATGTCCAGGACCATTGATTGTCTCTGCTGCACGCTGCCACCTCTTCTCCTCTGCCCTCGTCGCCTTTATTATTGCATTAATTTGTATTATTATTATTGCTTTACACGTAGGTACAGTTACACTACAACTGTTACACCTACACCGTGTATCACATACACCACGCTACATATCAATTACTTGTCAGTGTAAATGTAGCGAACTTTCGCTCAGTTTGACCTGAGTACAGGATTTTTCACTGTCGTCTCAGAGTTTTTCCCTCAAGCTTGCTTCTCTTAACTTAAATACGAGGTTTTTACACTCATAGGCGACAGAGTTTTCTCCTGTAACAGGATAGTACACACACTACAGTGTAAATCTTGTGTGACTGAGCTAGGGTGTATATATATATAATGTCACATTTTTCCTGAGTAAAATTTGATCTTTCAGGGGCGTAACATCATGAATTTTTTACATTGTTAAATTATGTAACGTAAATTGTGAAATTGTGACATCGAGTGATTTTGCGGTAGCAATGAATGATTCTGAAATGCACAAGATTTCACTCATTCAACCGTCCGCTCATGTACTTATATTCGCATCAAGTTGTCAAAACTTTCGTCATTCTTTCGTGAGTGATTGTTTTTATGTGCAGACGGTGCATTTCTCTGAGCGATAATTTCTGGTTTATCGCTTCCGCCTCCCTGCCGTTGGTTAGCCACACCCTTTTCAAACACTCCTCACGTCGGACACTCAAAACCAAAGTCAGTCTGTCTTTAGTCACGGTGCATGTGGGTTATGCTTTACGAAAGCTCGAGTGATCACTTTTCTTAGCGATTTCAGATCTCAGCTTGTATTGGTGTGAGTCCCCGAAGCTCCCACCAGCTTGGTGATTGACAGCAGCACGGTCTCACCTATACTGATCAGTATTTTCTTTTGTTTTCCTAGGCTTAAGTTTTGGGGTTATTTAGCTATTTGTCTGAGTGTTTGAGTGAGTGCGTTTCCCTTTCATGATTTGAATTGGAGTCATGTAACGTAAATTTATTTTCTTGTATTCAATAAATTTACAGTTCGTTTTCTTGAGCTTTGTTAAATGTAACAGCCGTGTTTAATTTCCCCACATATTTAGTACACTTTTGCTACTCCACGTTAGCACAACTCTTTATATTAATCACGACTGGTACTTAGGCCAGCTTTTGGCATTAATCCTTAAATCCGTTGTGCTAGCTAGGAGTTTGGCTCAGCCAAGATCCTGATTATTATCATTATTATTATTTTTTAATGTTAAGGGGAGAAACTAACTTTCTCAGAGGCCATCGGTACAATATTACAGCCTACTTGAGCGTCTAGTCTCTGCTGTGTACCGTTGAGAAAGTCTATAAATTCTCGACTCTAGAGAATTGGCGAAGTAAGTCAGCATAAAAGTGAAATCGCTACTTGATTTCACGAGTCTGTTCTCTCGTAATAAATGACTCGATAGTCATTCCTAGCACACATAGCTATACACTGTATACTCCAATTATACAATATTACATTTTCCTCCTGAATTGCATTTTCCCCCTGACAGTATGCCATTGCCAATACATTTCTTTTTCAGCCAATGTTTATGAAATAATGATTAAAATGTAGACTACTTTGGATTTCTAGTTATCTTTTATACTTTGTTAAAACAATAATAATTTTCGAAAGCAGAAGCGAAAAAAGGCCAAACGGTGTTCTTTAAAATGACACTACAAGCAATAAAAAATAATAAAAGGTGACAGAGTTACTGATGTTCATAATTTTATTATATTTATATCTACTAAAAAATAGTTTTAAAAACTTATCTGTTTTTATAAGAAATACATTTTCGCCAAAAAGTTCTCGAAGCCTGTAAGCACCATGCAATCTGTGAAATAGAAACGAAGCCAGCAGTAACAGCTCTCAATGTCTGTAGCAGATGTTAGCCCTGAGAGGAGAGAGAGACCGGAGAGAGGGGGATCCAGCAGCCGACCATGCCAGACGTCAGAGCTGACGATAACGCCTGCGACCCGTTGAGGGGGGGCTAGAAGTCAGCCACAGTTTCCTGCAGCCCAGAAGATCAAGGGGGCTGTGGTTTGGTTTAACGTGAGTGCGGGGTACGGGTTCATCAAACGCCAGGATACTGGTGTTGATGTTTTCGTGCACCGTTCAGCGATCGTTAAGCCGAATCCACGACACCTCCAACGCTCCCTAGGTGATGGAGAGCGGGTGGAATTTGGTATGTTTGGGGCTCCAAAGGGTCCTGAGGCCCGGGATGTTACTGGACCGGGAGGTGTGGCTGTGCAGGGCTCTGCTTATGCACGGTGACGTCTCACGGCCCAGGGACATCGTGCTAGGGATCATGGGAATTCCAAACAACTAAATCTCCTTGTGGAGATGTGTGTTGCGACGGCGAAGGCTTTTTGTGGGGGTGATAAGGGGGCTTTGTGCGTTCTCCTCCCTAGGATGTTTGAGGACAACGGGCTGCCTTCCCTTGTCATTCCCGAGTGCTTCGCCCGCGACATTTTTTTTTTTTATGCATGGAAGAAGGAACCAAAGGCCAGGGCCTGCATACTGTTCCTTCCAAGAAAAAGCAAAAACAGTACAAAAGAGAGCCAAATTCAAGATCCGTTCAATTCGAGATGCCTGGACACACTGCGTCTGAAAGACTGGAGATCATAGGAAGTAGGAAATACAGACAGAGGAAGACAGTTCCAGAGTTGACCAGTTGCATAAATAAAAGACTGGGAGTAACAGTTAACTCTTGCATTAGAGAGTTGGACAGAAAAGGGATGAGAGTTTGTTGCTAGGCGGGTACTACGTGCCTGTCGTAGAGGTGGAGGGATGCAAGCAGACAGTTCAGAGGAACAGTGACCATTGAAGTAGCGATAGAAGAGAGATAAAGATGCAACAGTGCGGCGAAGAGACAATGGTTGAAGGGAATCAGTAAGAGGAGGAGAATTAATGAGACGAAAAGCCTTTGACTCCACCCTATTGAGAAGAGCTGCATGTGGAGAGCCTCCCCACACATGAGAGTTGTACTCCATACACGGGCGAATAAAACCCGTGTACAAGGTCAACAACTGTGCAGGGGTAACGAAAGTTCGGAATCGGCTTAGCACACCTAATCTCTTGGAAGCAGATT
>JAGKTI010016250.1:0-12173 GCA_018397915.1 Birgus latro
AATCACACCTTTCTCTCAATTAAGTAAAATGTTGTTAGCCTCTGAAATGGGTGACGGTGGCATCAGGACAGACCCTCATTATGATTTTCTGCCCATTAAACCGAGAGTAAACGTCGCTCGCTGTTAATTACTTAGCTGTGTTCTTAGTACTTTCCTCTCTTTCACCTCCTCCACCATGTCATCATCATCATCATCATCCAGACCTGTTTTCCCACCTCAACCGGGTCTAAAAAGCAAGAAGTGAGTGATGGGAGAAACACACCATTCAAGCCCATCTTAGGAATTATAATTATGGGGTTTACAAAGCTCACATCAAACCCCTCCAGTTCGAAAAGCCTCTCCTAAGAATAAAATCGTCTTAAAGCAGCAGCATCAGACGATAAACATAGCTAAGGGAAGTGGTTACGAGAGATTCTTACCAGTCACATATACAAAGTTTTTAAGCCAAATGTCACTATTGGTTACAACAAATTCAGGCCCATCGCTTGGAGAATGACGCCAATGGAATACTCTGTTCACAATATCCTCCTACTTATTATGACATTCAGGTTTAGTCAGATCGAACCAGCTTGTTTAAGTGAGCTAGTTCACACCCTCTCTCCCTTCCATGGCACGCTGAGCTAGATATCCACACCGACAGGAACTTCCACAATCCGTCTACATCCGATCTCCTGTAACCTAGAAAATAAATCTCCAGGAAGTTACAACGTTTTGCCTCATCTTATTCATTTTAGAGAAGACACTATTACAAAAGCACCAGCGTCATTAGGCCAGAGAATCACCATGAGTTCAAAATTAACTAGTTAATCCCTAGACACGGTATTTCTGTTGCTGAAAGCCAGGCGAACACTAACACTTCTCTGCCAAACACACTATTCTGGGTGAGTGGGTGGACTGGTGTGGTGATTTCAGGAGGCTTATTGGATGGTTTACACTGTGCTTTCACCATTCTAGCGACTGAGACACAAACTAGTTGACCTCCACGTGTAATATCTCGCTACTGTCACTGCAAGCCAACACAACCCCTGGCACTTCACTTGCTAAGGCACAAGAAGCTAATATCCTGTACTTTTCTGTCATAAAGTATCTTTCCGCGAGTTCCAGGGGTGGTTTAGATCCCTCTGGTAGACAGCCTACTTAGAGGGGCTGACCTAAGTTTCCTTCCTTTTCTGCCTGTTAAGTTCATTTGTCAGTTTCACTTAATTTGCAGACTATTTGCGTGGAAAAACTGCATACCACCACCACCATCACCACCACCATCATCATCATGACCATCATCATCATCATCATCATCGCAGGGTTAGTTTTAAATCAGGTCATCATTACCATCATCACAGAGTTATTGTTAAATCAAGTCTGACGCAGTTCTACATTGCGAATTAATAACCCCTTCAGTCCGCTAGGGTATTCTTAATCTCGCTTCCATCAAAGGACCTTAATTAGAATAGGATAGAGGAATTAGTTATAACCTTCAGTCACCCTTTCACCGCAAGCCTCCTTCTTAAAACTGCATAAGATTGCCAGGTAGTAGCAGGAACAAAGCCCCTGAATTCGTGACTGAGCTCAGGTACAAGACTTCTAAACTGAACAACCAGACAGAAAAATCTCTCCTGGGCTGAGCAAAATCGTCTGTAGCAAGAAAAAATAAAACAGTCATCGAATTTTACAGGTTAAAAATGTCCCTGCATCACATACAAGTCAAATTCTCTTAGTTTTTTTAAAATCTGTCCTTACTCATCTCCTTCAGTCCGATGATGTAGTTCAGTATTCCATTTTTGCCACCACTGAAGTATCTCACTCAGTTCAGGAAACACCTCTTAGAAGGAGCGATTCGTGAAGGCTAGAATTGAACTCAGCAATTACCTGTAAGGCTGTTGTAAGTTGGATATAACTGTCTGGATGTAGGAAGACTGAAGTAGGTTTGTAAGTAAGTAAGTAAGTCTGTTGTAAGTTGGATATAATTATCTGGAAGTAGGAAAACTGAAGTAAGTAAGTTTGTAAGTAAGTAAGTAAGTCTGTAGCACGTTGGATACAACTGTCTGGAATTAGGAACGAACAGAACATGTCATTGTCCTCAAGAAGTTATCCTCTTCAGTCCAGCAAGTTTAATTTTATTCCTACTGCTTTTAGGCCATTTTCTTCACTTTAGGAGCGACCCCATTAGAGAAGGGATTAAAATAAGTTTGATCTAAATCCTGCAGGTCGGAAAGCCTCGCCACAAGCAGCATAAGTCTTGTGGTGGAAGGAATGGAATTTTAAGGAGCAATGGTGTCTTATTTTGCTCTATTTGTGCTGCCTACAGACGATTCTATTCAGTTTGGGAAAGACTTATGGTAATGAAGAGCGAACAGCTTGACTGATGTTGCACTTCAAATTTATGCTTGCTATCTTTGGACGGTATTAACCCACTGGCACGAAGCGTAAAAAAAAAAAAAGTGAGTGAGTGAGAGAGAGAGAGAGAGAGAGAGAGAGAGAGAGAGAGAGAGAGAGAGGACGGAACCCAGCATTGCCAACAGCTATTAAAGATGATAACCCCAGTATACGGACCTATGAACACTGCGATTGTGAGCCGAAAAACGGAGAGCAATTAGCTAAGTATCCTTTCAGCAAAATCCCCCACACAGGAACTTTGCGTACTAATGAGTTAAAATATGGCTAATCTATAATTTTCTTTACTTTTAAATTAGCCTGGAGAAGATGTTTCGACTGCAGAGTCTAAATACAGGCTTCATTAATATATTCAGGACAAGAGATATTTCCTGTGCTGAATGCAGTCGTCTGGAGGTACCAAGAATAAACTAACAAAATACGTTGTCAAATTCAAGGGGCGAAGTTATGCTATTCAACCCTATGACGTCTTTTCTGTTATATTATTACTATTTTCTGGCGTTTTTATTTCGTTTGGAAGGGGTTACAAGGACTGAAGGGGTAATATACAGTCTTCACTAACCCTTTCACTAAATAAAGTCCATACATTGTTGAATATAGTCCTTAGGTCGCAACAGGAGTAAATTAGGGAAAGAAGTCCCCGGATGGCATTATACGATGACGAACTGATATACCCGGTACTGTTGTTTCCTTATGATTATATGCTGATTGAGAAGTTTATAGAAATGGATGAGTTTATCAAGTATCTTGCTATCTGTCTATCAATTTATCTACATAGCCTTAATTATTTCGCTGCTCAAGTCATTCCTATGCTGAATTATACTGTATGGAGGCATCTTGAATGAAATGCACATATTTGAAAGGAAGGAGTTGACTATCCCCCTCCTCCTCATCAATACCAACAAAGCCTCTTCCCACCTTATCTAACTATGGTGGGATGGATCCAGCAACAAGAACAGAAAAATACGAATGTAGAATAATTAAAAAAGTATCCAGCAAAAATGGTCAGCACATCCATGCAGTCATCAGTCGAGCCTCTGAAGGTCTTGGCTCCATCTTACAAGCCAAATGATCCACAAAAATAACCGCTACAAAAATATCTACACCCACCAACGATAATCGTATACTGTAAAAAGAAAAATCTCTATTGAAGAGTAATTTGTACGATCGATAACACCTTTCAAGGTTTATTTTTTGGTCCGATGAGACTGAGTAGCTTCTTTGTGTCGTTCTGCAAATGTTCCTCAGTTTCCTCCTTATTCCCCGAAAGGATGAGGGCAGCTTCAGCCTTCAGTCCACCTTGTTTGCGTTTCAGATGAGCATTACTGCTATTACTACTACTGCTACTGTTTCTACTTCTACTACCACCACTACTACTACTATTACTACTGCTGCTACTTTTACTATTCTTACTACTACTACTATCATTATTACTACTACTATTACTACTACTGCTGTTACTACTGTCTCCAGACCATTATACTTGGATTTAAAGATGAATTCGTAACTACAGGGGTTAGATACACTCTTTCACCAACAGATATTCTTCCAAGCTGAATGAAATCGTCTGAAAGTAATAAGAATAAAGGAAAACATACGTTCCCTGTCAGATGGGGGAAATGTACGAAAAATATAATACTCGTTCCAGTTATACTCACACTCTTCCTTCCAGCATTTGTTAGAACAGGAGGGGCATATCTCTGTTGTATTTAAATTAGGGTCGACGTTTTTGGTTTCTGTGTACTCTGAAAAAAGGAGTACACATCATCATTATTATTATTATCCTCATCATCATCATCATCATCATCTTTAGAGCCTGGATGTTTAGACATTTAAAAAAAACATGAAATAGGCTGAGAAAAGGTCTCAATAAATGAAAGAAATGCTAAAAAGGCACTTGATAGAAAGGAACAAGTTAGGCAAGCACTTTCACAATCAAAATATGTTAAAAATTATAGATTCGAAGTACCCTATATTAAAGGGAAGCCAAAATATTCAGTGTAAAGTTGTTTAAATATATACGCTTAAATTTTTTACACTTCCTTGTTGGGCAATTTTTCCTTCAAATTATTGCGAGCTAAATCCTGCTGTCTGTGTTGTAACGCCCTGATCACGTCGAGGGTACGCATCCCAGGGACAGGCGTTTAAGATTAACACTTTTACTAATGCAGACAAAAATCCGCCGCCGCTTCCCTGCCGGCTGTAACGATTAAAGATGTTACATGAAACAGTTTTTGTAACGGCACTATAGAGCACGCTACAAATGAATCTGAGATGGAAGTACTCTCTGACGTTTTGGAAGGAATGAGAATTAAGGAGGGCGGGATACAGTGCTGTCTGGGGGTTGTTGGCGACCTTTGGCTCACGATGGTACCGATGGCCGGCGTCGTCTGTGATAACCAGGGCTGTGGACGTTCTGTTTATTTCTTAGCTTGGCTTTTAAGGGGGTATTAAGAGTTTACTGTACATTATCGCCATGTGTACCGAAAATAAGTGGCTTGTGGCAGCCTAGTACCTATAACATAATTATTTACAAAATGAGCAATATTTAGAGATCGCTTTACTAGACACAAATACATAAACAAAATATCAAAGTATCCAAATTACACCACTACAAAACATCACTCCAAAGCACATCACCCTAACTGGAGAGAGCATAGCCTAGCCATCTCCACCCTCCGTCCCTAGGAGAGAAACGTAAAACCTTGCTGGGCCGTTGGCAGGAGAGGAGAGAGGACAGCGACCTGATTGCGAGAGAGGTCACCGAGGAGGCTGGACTTGCTTGCCCCTCCTCCGCTTTTACTATGGGGCCAGGGTCAGAGCGGCCAAGTGTTTGTATATCTGCCACGTTTGCTGAAGCCGTGCATTACATTACTGAGACAAATGGACAACCAAGGTGTAGATACATATAGATTAAGCCATTATACTATCATTATAATTATGGGGATCTTGCCATAAGCCAAATATCTAATTAAGACTAAATAATGGGTAACTGGCAGCTTAAACTGGCAGGAGAGACGAGTGAGTGGCGTTGGCCTGGGAGTGGCAGGAACAGAGTGCGTTGTAGTGGAGACCATGAGGAAGGAAGAACACCACGTGAGGGTGACAACACGTGTAACAGTGAGCAATCAGGCTGGTATAGAACACTCTTCGTCCCTCCTCCCCCCCCAAGAAAAGGACCTTTGACAAAGGAAAGAGTTACTCTAGACCTCCTGGGCTAGCATACTATGACTAACCATTGTAGCTACAGTTATGAACTTAACCTAGGGTAATACTACAGCAATAACATGGATAACATCAAATGACAGAACTGCACAACACCAGTACACACATTAAACTTGACAAAGTATTCATCCCTGGGATAGGGCATCTGCCAGTACCTTACCTGTGCCCAAGATACAGTGGATTATCAAATTACAGGGACGCAGAGTCAAGGCCCATTGTAGCATTCTTGCACTTCTGAATTTCATTCTGTCAGTAAAAGTTGATAGACTGTGATCCGTAAGCACTGTTATCGGGTACACACTGTTTGACAGAATTACAATGAACACTGCAGTTGCTAAAATGAAGCCTATTGCCATGTTTGCTGTGGTGGCATAGGTTGTCTGACCTTTGTTGAATTTTTGAGAGTAATAACACATGGGGTGAATTACATAACTAGCATCTCTTTGCTGAAGGATGGCCCCAGTACCCACATCACTGGCGTCCACTTTGAGGAAAAAGAGTTTTTGGAGGTCCAGCATTGTGAGTGCTGGGGCACTGGCCAACAGTTCCTTGAGGTAGTAAAAGGTTCTTCGACAGTCTGCCGTCCAGCAGAAGACCCGTTTCGAGCTGGGCATGCCAGTCAGGTGAGCCGAGACTTGGAAACAGTTCTGAAAGAACCAGTGGTAGTAGCCTGTCATTTCAAGGACCCTCATGACACTTATTTTGTTGGCTACAGTGGGGTATACTAAAGAATCGTGTCTACCTTTGCAGCAATGAGATCTACTTGACCTTGGCCTACCACATATTCCAGAAAGGGTTACACAGGCGTGGCCAAATTCACTCTTCTTAACTGACTGTCAGGTTGGCTGCAGACCGCCTGGTGAACAGTTCCCAGTGCTGGACAATGTGATTCCTACAAGAGTAACTTCAGATTACAAGGTTGTCTAAGTAGACTTGAACCCCCTGCAGTCCTGAGGTGAGGTGGCTCATTAGCCATTGGAAGGTCTCTGGAGCATTCCTCATAGGATGACAAACTTGAAGATGATGTCAGGTGTGTGAAGGCAGAGACCGTCTGGATCCGCTCAGTTTGGCGGGGCATGATAGTAGCCCTGAAGCAGGTCAAGCTTGGATAGATAAACCTTCCCCAGGTCGTCAGTGACATTGTCCAGCCTGGGAGGATGGTGAGAGTCCAGTATAGCTCTCTGCTGACCTTCCCGTAGTCAGCATAAAAACAGAAAGTCTTGCCGGCTTTTGGGACCAGTACCACCGGTGACACCTATGGACTTGAGCTTGGTCGATCCAGACCCTGTTCCTGTAGATGCTGCACCTTGGCTCACAGGGACTCCCTCTTCATAGAAATATAAGTAAATAGGGAACCAGCGAATGGGATGGGCATCTCAAGCACCATGTCATGTTGCATCAAGTGGCAAAGGCGAGACATATCCTCATGTTCCTGGAGATGAGAGATATCGACTTCCTGGGTGACAGTCAGGTGCTCCAGCTTACCAGTGGGACCTTTCATAGTTTGAGTTAGTCAGTTTGGAAACAACAAAAGTTGGGATGTTATTTCCGTTTTCCTCATTAGGCTTCTTGACCTGTGGCTACAACAAAAATCACTCCTTTTTTTTCCTACCAGAGCTACCTGAACTACCTGAGTTACATCTGCTGGAAGGGGCTGGTCTCGATGGTGGTATCTCGTTAGTAGGCTTACATGGACCCTGCGCTTTTTCTTGCATCAGTCTGGGGTTTTAATCACACAGTTTGCCTCCCTGATCGGTTGTAATACATCATAATGACCAGAGTACTGGACTGAAGAGACTGCTTAGACAGTACTCTTGAAGCACCAAGCTAATATCGATGCAGTGACTGGCCAGGCTCAATGAGTAGAAATTAAAAGCAGCAAGAAGAATGAATTATTATATCGGTATGTGCATAATGATATAAGAACGATAATGAATTAATTGTTTTATTGTCGTAATAATCACAGACAACAAAGTTGCTACTGTGAAGACTCGGAAAAATATAGTTCGGACAGAAAGCGTGTTCCCATAATGTGTGGGAAATCAAGAAGACGCTTTCAAAGAGGACGTTACGTGATATGAATGCCTTCCTTTTTTAGCTGCCTTTCACGAAAAAATTTTCAGTCATATTCCACGTCTGGACTTACGTGGTAGGCGTCAGTAACGATGTTGGGCTTGACGTGTGTGTAATTTCGCCATCGTGAACTATTATCATGCTGCCAGACTAGCCTTGCCCTCTCGCCTGGCTTTACTTCATCCCTGGCTTCGACTACCCTCGAGCCAGAGGGGTAAAGAAATTAGTAACTTGGAAATGACAAATACCTGCAAGATGACACCATACTTTCAAACTGACACCACACCTGCAAACTGACACCACACCTGCAAACTGACACCATACCTGCAAACTGACACCATACCTGCAAACTGATACCACATCTGCAAACTGACATCATACCTGCAAAATGACACCATACTTGCAAAATGACACCATACTTGCAAAATGACACCATACCTGCAAAATAACACGCAGTTTCAAAGTGACTCATACCTTTTAAATTGGAGTCGAAACAGCCAAAATTATCACACACGACATCCAAGCCACACAAAGGGATGAATGTCAGTTCCTCATCGTAGTTGTCTGTGAAGGGAGACATACGGTTTATTAAATTCCTTTCACTTAACTTGTCCTTAAACTCTCATCTCTCTCCACCTTGAATGCTGGGCTGTAGCAAGAGATTAATACTAGAATATGATACTAGTCACAAAGAAGTACAATGGAAAGGACACAGGGCCGCGGCATTGACTTTTTATGCCTCTGAATTTCTTATTATAAGCTGCCAAAGGACAAAAATCTGGGCCAAGGCAAGGTGAATAGAGTATACCAGTCTTGCTTAAATTCCTGCTGTATTCAGACGATTTTATTCACTTTTTTTTCTTGTTTTACTTGGAAGGGTTTGAGAGAGCGTTCATTAGCCATCTCATGGCCGACACAGCTCTAGTAGCTTTCAATTTTTTGTTTTATATTCAGGTGTTATGTGAGTTTAAATAATACCTCACCGTAAGAGCTTTTGAGGTACTACTTGTCTTTATAGTGACTTGTAACTATGTCTGTCTGTTTGTCTATCTGCCAGTGCCTGTCTCTGTGTCTGTATATGTCTTCTGCCTGCCTGTCTGTCTGTGTGTTTGTGTTTGTCTGCATGTTTGTGTCTGTCTGTTTGTCACACACACACACACACACACACACACACACACACACTTGCATTAATCTCTCTCTCGTACACAACCACTGCCCCTATCCACACAACAACAAGTGCTTTACCTGCCGTACAAGAGGTGCCGAAGTTTTCAGTGCTGTCCGGGTTCTGTTGTTTGTAGAAGTGAGCGAAGAACTGACTGCATCCCTTCCTTGTGTTCCATTCCTCTTCACTCACTGCCAACAACAAATGTATATATATGAACACTGGGGTTTTTGTAATGGGGATCTGTCCTTCTGTCTGTCATTCTGTTTATCTATCTCTCTATCTATCTTTCTATCTGCTTATCTGTCTGTGTGTTTAGTGCTTTCCTGTCTCGTATTCCACGTCTCTTAACTCGCGACTACCAAATTTAAGGACTAACACTGGGTTTTTCGTTATGGGGATAAAATAGGGAATTGGACATCGCATTTAATCCATCTGTCCGTCTTGTTCTGCATCTATCATTTTATCTGTCTATCTTTCTGTCTGTTTAATGCATTCCTATCTCGTATACCACACCTCATCATTCGCTGCCATCAAATTCAAATCTTAACACTGGCCTTTTTGTAATGGAGATGAAATAGGGAAATAGATAGAGAATTTAGTGAATCTATCTGTCTATCTTTCCGTCTACCATTCTATCTATCTGTCTATTTATTGCTTTCCCCCTCTTGTGTACCACGCCTCATCACCCGCTGCCACCAAATGTAACTATTAACACCGATGTTTTTGTAATCAGAATAAAATAGGATAATAGACATGAAATTTAACGAATCAATATATAAAATGCAAAAGAGGCTTAGGAACTTAAAAGCTAATATCGGCACCATTAACCTTCACTTGGTCAGGACACCTCTTGAACTGTATCTGAGCCAACACTACTCTGATTTTACTGAGCTGAGAATGTGTTATATGAATGTGAGTTTTAAATAATGTACTACTTTACGGTTTTGTGAGACTGACCTAGATCTTTAAAAATTTAGGATATGAGAGTTACATGGTTAGATCAGTCCTCTACACTACTGTATTTTAAGTAAACTTGAGAATTTAAACGTGTGGTTTGTAAACAGCGCTGCACTGGGAACTCACTTGGTTGTATCTTATGTGTTTTAGGGATGGCTCAGGCTGCAGATGTGGGGGTGGATGTGGCAGGGAAAGTAGGAAATGAATAAATGATGCAGGACTGGTTTTGAAAAGATGAGTGAGCCGTCCACACAACACAAGAGAAATCACCCGGTGGAGTGGCAAAGGAGCATTACCTATGGACCACTCTACATATCCTTCATCATGCTCTGTTAGATGCTTGGTCGGGGTGTGTTTATGCTGTGGCTCTGATATAACCGAGAGGATCTATGGCCCAGTTATATAAATGTCCCTCGACTCCCTTCCTATTCCCCAAAAGGAAATGATGGACTGCAGGAGATGGATGATTTCAGTCTGCAGTCCACAGGGTTCACGTTTCGATGAATCTGGGGCAACAATTGTACAGTCATGCTTTCCCCAACTGTTAGCTGGGATTTTTGCATTACAAAGCGTATTTCATTTATCTACACTATTCCAACATGCAGCCAGTATTTCACATTCTCTGTGAAAAAAAAAACAACTTATAATCAGTTCGTGTGTGATTCACCTCTGCCCTCACGTTTAAAATTATATTTAACCCTTTCAATCCAAAAACTCATTGTTATTTGATTCTGTCTTATTTCTGGAACTTCTTTTCTGCTTATAACAACCTCTCGACTGGAGTAGTTGAGTGTAACCATCTCGAGGGAGTCACCTAAGCTAAATAAAATCACCCGAGAGCAACAAGAATAATATGCACAGGGCGTCATCGGAGTGAAGGAGTTAAAACGGTCCTTTGTTTAGCTACGTCACTCAGCACGAAGATTTGATTTTATATATTATTCTTGCTGCCTCTTAAGCCTGAGAGAAAGGTTTGTGGTAACGTTTCATAGCGGAGAAGTTTAATGATCAGTGCTTTTAATCCTTCTACTACAAGAGATTTTCCCAATTAAATAAAACAGTTTGTAGGGAGGAGAATTAAATAAAAAATAAGTAATAGTGGTGAAGTGATTGAAAGCCTGTATTGTTTTTCCCTAACTCTTGACCACATTAGGGAAAATAATCACAGTTATCCAATTCTGAAGTCATATGAGAGAATCTTACTGCTATAAAACACTATTCTCAGGACTAGCCTCTCTCTCTCTCTCTCTCTCTCTCTCTCTCTCTCTCTCTCTCTCTCTCTCTCTCTCTCTCTCTCTCTCTCTCTCTCACCTTCTCGTTTTTCCCTTACTCCATCGGTCTTCTGCTGATCGTTCTGAAAAACAAAATACCATACACTTAAGTATCTGCCAGAGATAAGTAACTTCGTTAAGCTTTAGCATATATATCGTTCTTTTGCCTTAACTTGGCCTAGATTTTTGTCCTTTTGTATCTTTTTTCACGCCGCTCAATGGCAGAAAAAAGAGTATGGCTTTACATCCACGCCGTAGCACTTCCTCGTGGCCAGCATCATATTCTAGTGTTTGTCTCTTGTTACAGCACAACATTCAAGATTGGGGGTGGCAATGATAGGCCAGGTTAAAGTGAAAAGAGTACATTAATTTAATTCTCATAAATCAAGATGTTCGTAGATATTCAGGGCTTACCAGGTGTCGATTACTGAGGACATTTTACAAGGGTGCTCAATATGTTCTGCTGTAGAGACAAGAGTAGGCTACTGAAATAAACCCAAGGGCAATATAACTCACGATCTGTTTACACTGCTATACCCACCATCACACAACATTGTCTTTTAAGCCCCGCCTCCTTCCCAAGTCTTGGGTTTGTGAATGGCCATCCAAACTCATGGCAGTGGATGAAGGGGCGGGGCATAAGAGACAAGTTGCTTAGCGGTGAGTATAGCCCGATTATTCACTTTGGTTGAATCGTGGCTTTTGTATCACTAACACTGTAAGAAATGGTGACCTTAATAAATATTTTTGATTAATATTTAGACAGCAATATCTCTAAACGAACTAAACAATTTTGTATTCCATCGATTTATGGAAATGGTTTCAAGGATTCCGTACTATCTCTTTCGAAGGGATTTACTCTGCACAGTGCACCTCTATAACTACATCCATGTTATTATCTAAGTGTGTCAACATTAAAACATTATTATCAAAGTGTGTCAACATTAAAACATTATTATCAAAGTGTGTCAACATTAAAACATTATTATCTAAGTGTGTCAGCGTTAAAACATTATTATCTAAGTGTGTCAGCATTAAAACATTATTATCTAAGTGTGTCAACATTAAAACATTATTATCTAAGTGTGTCA
>JAGKTI010016251.1:0-19620 GCA_018397915.1 Birgus latro
TGACGGCCTGTGGAGGAGAGTTCACCGTCTCAGGGGGACTAGTGAACCGTGAAGGAGGAGCTGTGCTGTCGGGACCGGCACCATCGTGCACTTGTTGAGGAATGAAGGCTGCTGCACTCGCCTCCTGCCTCCGATACACTGGGGCTGGTGTCGAAAAGGTTTGTCCCGGTTGGCGATTACGTGGCTGATACTGCAGCTGTTTAGGGTACTGTTGCTGGTTAGGATACTTGTTGTACCTCTTCCAGTCAGGTTTCTGTGAATTCTGCCACTGGTCCTTCTGCGGTTTGCTTGGACCATGACCATTACTTTGAGAATGGCCTTGATGCTGGGTTTCAGTCTGGGACTGCTTACCAGACTTAGCAGAGTCTGTCCTGTTCCAGGACTGTTGCTTACGTTTTTCGTACCCATATGCACTAAAGAAAGCATCAGCGGTTTGTACCATTTCTGACGCGTCCTTCACTTTGGACATCTTTAGCTGGGCTACAAGCTCAGCAGGCCACGACTTTTCTAGCTGTGTACGCAGCACGAGGTCAATCACTCCCTCTCGTGTGCTGGGAGTCTCGTCCTTCTCCATCCACTCGCCCAAATATGCCGTGAGACGGTCGAGGAACTGAACGGCTGTCTCCTTTTCCTGGAGACGCGCCTTCATGAACTGACTTCTAGCATGATCAATAGTAAGGCCGTACGCTTTGATGAGTGCGGACTTCATCATCCCATACGTGAGATTCTCTCCGCGAATTCTGTGGAGAATGTCGAGGGCGGGGCCCTCAAACAGGCTAAGAAATTGAAGCCGCTTAGCTGCCTCATCCAGATCGTACAGGTTTGCCATGTCTTCGAAACGAGCTATAAATGGCTCGATTCGCTCGCCTTCCTTGTAAGAGGGAAGCTTGAGACGTGGAGTCGCTAGAATAGGTGCCGGGAGAGCAATAGAGGAGCTTGAATTAGCTGCACCCGGTGTGCCTGAAGCCATGGAGTCTCGCTTTAGCTTTAAGACTTCTAATTCGTGTTCACGTGCTTGGCGTTCGTGTTCACGTGCTTTGTCTCGTTCTCGTTCCTCACACTCACGTAGTTGGCGTTCGTGTTCGCGTTGCCACTCCCGGTCCTCCCGCTCGCGTTCTTTCTGCCGTTCCTCGCACTCCCGCTCTTTCTCTCTCTGCCGTTCCTCATACCCCCGTAGTTCTTTCTCATGCTCGCGTTGAATTTTCCGCTCTTCACGGGCGGCATTTTCACGTTCCTGCTCGCTATTGAAGCACGACAGGACATAATCGCGAATTTCCTGGGGGTTAGTGAGCCCCATTTCTTTTGCCTCTTGCACGAATGTACTGTGCTCCATTGTGCTTGGTTAAGACTGAGTGACAACTGAGACTGATAGATATGAGTGAGTGATTCGGTAATAAATTTTAACTAGGAGTTTATCCTGGTATGAGGTCGCCAGATGTCAGGGGAAAATGAGATTTTTACTCTGGCGTGTCGCCAGATGTCAGGGGAAATTTAAGTATTCCCAAGAAATAATGAAATATTGTATAATTGGTATACAATGTATAGCTAAGTGTGCTATGTCAATTCTCTAGGGTCGAGAATTACAAACCTCCTCAACGGCACGCAGCAGAGCTGCAATATTGAGCTGCAATATTGTACCGTTGGCCTACGAGAAAGTTTCTTCTCCCCCCCCAACAATCAAAAAAAAAATTATAATAATAATAATAACAACAGGCTCTTGGCTGAGCCAACTCCCAGCTAGCACAACGGATTTAAAAAGTGATGTCAAAACTGGCCTAAGTACCGGCCGTGATTTAATTCAAAAGTTGTGCTAACGCAGAGTAGCAAACTGTATTAAATAACAGAGTGGAGTAATTAAACACAGTTGACAACTTTAACAAAGCTCAAGAAAAGAACTGTGAATTTATTAATTACAAAGAAATGAATTTACGTTACATGAAATTCAAATCAAATAAAGGAATGCACTCACTCGCTCAAACACTCAGATAACGGCTAAATATTTCAAAAAGCTTAGCCTAGGAAAAAACCAGAAAATACTGATCGGTATGGATGAAACAGAGCTGCTGTGACGATCACCAAAGTGGGTGGGGCTGCAGGAGACACGCCAATACAAGCTGAAATCTGAAAAACGCTAGAAAAGCACAGAGCCTTTAGAGGCGTCCCGCGTCGCGCCGCATCTACAAGCAAACTGAGCTCCCATTCAAATCGGCGGTGCAACGAGCGTGGGAGATGCGCGCGCCGGCGTGTAACGGCTAACGCGCCATCAGACAATTCAAATTTATGGGACTATGTCACGACTCACTCAACACAACGTTACAATGTAGAAAATTCGTGACAGTGAGGAGGAGAGAATGGGAGACGGGGTAGAGGGGGATGAGGGTGTGACATATAGGGAGTAGGAGTCGGTGGGAGAGGTGGGGGTTGTGGGGGGAGATGAGGTTGCGTAGCCGAGGGATTTAGGGGGCAGAGCGGGTGGGGGTGTGCCTGCCATGTAGGGCCTCACATGTCTGTTGCGGTAGCTGCGGGGGGTATAGTGATAATTGATGGTGACTTGGTATGGGTTGGGGACTTGGATAACTCTGTAGGGTCCTGTGACGCAAGGGGCTAGTTTGTGTGGGGTTGGAAGTCGGGCTACCATCACTGTGTCTCCTGGCTTGTAGGGGTTGGTGGGAGTGGCGTCCGGTTTCAGGTCTTGTTGTTTTTGTAGGTGGTGCAGCCTGCTTTTTAGGTGGTGAAGGGGATCGGACACTGGGGATGCGGTTGGGGGCTTGAGGTGATGTCTGAGGGGTAGGAGAAGCGAGGCTTCTCCAAAGATACGTTCGTGGGGAGAAATGCCGTCGTCTCGGGGGTAGGAGTTTAGTCCCCACTGTGCGATTTTTACGTGGGCAGACAAGTCTTCATTTTTCGTCTCTTCTATTCGTGTTCGCACCTGTTTTAAAAGGGTACGATGGCTCCTTTCACATATTCCATTTCCTTGGGGCCAGTAGGGGGAGGAGTGGGTAATTTGGGACCCAAAGATGGTAGCGAGTTCCTGACATATTTTCCCAGTGAATTCGGGCGTGTTGTCAGGATGTAGCACCTACGGGATGCCGAAATAGGGGAAGACGTGGCGGACGAGGGCTTCAGCTACTGCTACGGCGTGGTGTTCTTTGGCTCGACTTGCAATGAGGAATTTTGAGTAGCTGTCCATGAACGTGATTATGTAACAGTAGCCGGCTTTCGGTGGTAAGGGGCCTACTACGTCCATGGCCAGGAGTTGCCAGGGTTTGTAAGCCAAGATCTTGCCGGCGGGGCCGGAGGTGTGGATGATGTCTTTCCCGAGGGCGCAGGCCCAGCAGGCTTGAACCACTCGTTGGGCCAAGTTGGAGGGGCTTGGGGTCCAGTAGATGTCCCAAAACACCTGTAGCAGTTTCTTGGGGCCCAATTGTATTCCATTGTTAGTGTGGAGGTGGGTTAGGGTGTCAAGGGTGGTTTCGAGGTCGAGCACGATGTGGCCTGTTTGTGTGAAAAGGTGATCGCCTTGTTGGTGGAGCTTGGTAAAAACGTGGGCTGGTATCCAGTCGGGGCAATCACGATTTTGCCATCATTGCACTAGCTCTGGTTTTGGGCGGATGGATTGTACCAGAAGCCGGGATAGAGCATCGGCGTTCGTGTGGAGTTTTCCGGGACAGTAAGAGATTTCATAATGGAAATCTTCTAGCGTCTCCCTCCATCTGATGAGTTGTGCATTTTGTGTGCTGGATTGGCGGAGCCACTGGAGCAATTGATTGTCTGTGATGATGGTGACTTTAGTGCTGGACAGGTAGGCCCGGAAGTGCTCGAGGGCCCAGATTATCCCGAGGCACTCCCACTTAGTGGCAGTGTTATGCCACATATTTGAGGGCCGACTACTTGTCCCTTGTACATGTAGGCGATTGGTGAACTTCTTACCTGTCGCGTTTCTGAGGGACGACTACTCATCCCGTCAAATACGCAGACTCACAGCGGGTTCTTATTCAAGACCGGGTCGGCATTTCTAAGGAAAGGACTGGGCACAAAAACAAGGCAGTGAACTGTTACATTCATGTATTACACATATCTTCCCAGAGACAAATACTACAACACTAGATACAATAGATTCTGGGTTGGCCGGAGATGATGATGATGATGATGATGATGAGATTCGCCACACGGGTGTGGCACGGGCTCAGGGTGGAGAGCCCGTAAGTGATGAATCAGATGATAAAAGAAAGAGGAGCGTCCTCTGCATGGCGGCAGGGAGACGCAGACGTGAGAGAAGAAATTAGGAAGGTGGCGCTATGACTAGCGAGGCGGAGGGTAAGAGGAGACACACCGGTTGGTTGGTTGGTGAGATTTTCCTCCCGTAGGAGGACCGGGCTCAGGGTGGAGAGCCCGTCAGAGGATGGCAGTAAACAGGGGGGCGTCCTCTGCATGGCAGCAGAGGACGCTGGCGTAGGGGGGGGGGGCAGGGCAGGGCGGGGCGAGAGAGCAGAGTGGTCGCGGCGCCAATGGTCGGGCGCCGACGAGCTGCAGTGGTGCCGCCCCGACGATGCCCCCGCTCGCCCAGCTCCCCAGCAGCAGGTGGAGGCCCAGGGGGGAAGGCCCGTCGCAGTGGTTGGAGGGTTAGCCCCGGTCCTGGTGGAAAAGGAAGGGTATAGTGGTGACCCTCAACCTCCTGGTGGCGGACAGGGCTGCTCCGTAAAGCAACAGGCCCATCCCCCCCAGCGGAAACACTACTGCAGGGAGCTGGTCCCACTGAGAGCAGCGGTGGAGGTTTTGTCTAGGTGGGAGATGGACTGCGAGTCACGCCGGAGATGGGTTAGTACAAGGTTTTACTGAATTATAATTTGTCTCTATACCAGCTTAGGGAAAGTATGGTAGAATACACCCAATATTTATGGTACTTCTATTACACTTGTACTTTGGACACAGAAATACACTCGTTACAATTTCCCAATATAGTATAGCACTGGACGGCCTGATACAAGGGTTCAATTACGTTTACACTATGTCGATAAACACAAATCTGGTTGGCGGTCTAACATGGAAGGGGTCGGCCGCTCTGTAGCGCGCTGAGGGGGGGGACTGCGGTATTGTAGAGAAACACTCAGAGATGGCTAGATGCACGGTGACTAACGTGGCTGTACACTGGGGAGGGGAAGGATTAATAATCAAGAGAATGGCACGATTAATACAATATAGTTTTCCTGTTTGGTCACCGTGGTGTTTCATTCACTGGAGGGGAGTGCGTGACAGTACACAAGAGGGGGAGCACGGGACTCCGTTCGTGATATACCATAAACCAGGATCAATAGTGGGCTTGTCAAATCTTATACTCTGGGCTTTTCTTTTTTTCTTTTTAATGCAAAGAAGAAGGAACCAAAGGCCAGGGCCCGCATACTGTTCCTTCCAAGAAAAAGTAAAAACAATACAAAAGAGAGCCAAATTCAAGATCCATTCATTTCGAGATGCCTGGACACACTGCGCTTGAAAGATTGGAGATCACAGGAAGTAGGGAATACAGACAGAGGGAGACAGTTCCAGAGTTGACCAGTTGCATAAATGAAGGACTGGGAGTAACGGTTAACTCTTGCATTAGAGAGTTGGACAGAACAGGGATGAGAGTTTGTTGCTAAACGGGTACTACGTGCCCGTTGTAGAGGTGGAGGGATGCAAGCAGACAGTTCAGAGGAACAGTGACCATTGAAGTAGCGATAGAAGAGCGATAAAGAAGCAACAGAGCGGCGAAGAGACAAAGGTTGAAGGGAATCAGTAAGAGGAGGAGAGTTAATGAGACGAAAAGCCTTTGACTCCACCCTATTGAGAAGAACTGCAGGTGGGGAGCCTCCCCATACATGAGAGTTGTACTCCATACACGGGCGAATAAAACCCGTGTACAAGGTCAACATCTGTGGAGAGGTAAAGAAAGTTCGGAGTCGGCCCAGCAC
Organism: Birgus latro; assembly: GCA_018397915.1. NCBI lineage: Eukaryota > Metazoa > Arthropoda > Malacostraca > Decapoda > Coenobitidae > Birgus > Birgus latro. The sequence continues at coordinate 5,949 of JAGKTI010016251.1, forward strand.
ACCTAATCTCTTGGAAGCAGATTTCACAAGACATGTAATATGTTCTTTCCAAGTCAAATCCCGAGAGAATGAAACCCCTAGCATGTTCAAGGATGATGCAGGACTGAGCTGGACATTATTAAACATTAGTNGAGGATATGAAAAAGGAATGTATGCTTCCATGCCCGAGAGAATAACCTCCGTAATGCGCAGGGCACACTCAGACGGCTCTCGGCCATGGAAGCAATAATCATTCCAAGGAAAATCAAAGAAGTACTGCCTGAGGGCCTCCCAATCTGCAGCTCCTTTTTTTAAAGTGCCACAGGCGGCATTTCTTTGAAGGGTCCACAGGCTGTACTGGAGCAATAGGACAGGTTAAAGGTAATAAGGTTATGATCCGAGGAGCCCAATGGAGAGAAAAGATTAACAGTGTAAGCAGAAGGATTAGTTGTTAAGAAAAGGTCAAGTATGTTGGAACTCTCTCCAAGGCGGTCAGGGATACGGGCAGGGTGCTGTACAAGCTGCTCTAGGGGCAATACACAAATCACCACAAGAGGAGTTAGTCTTGGAAACACTTAGCCTCTATACAAGGGGAGCACACAATTTAACACAAGAGGAGTTAGTCTTGGAAACACTTATCCTCTATACAAGGGGAACACACAATTTAACATTAGTTCACAGGGGAAGTTGATAATGATGAACCTTGGTAATGGAAAATACACAGTTTGACACAAGTTCACTAGGGGGAGTTGACCTTAGGAATGCTGAACCTCAGTATATGGGGAATACACAGTAACACAAGTTCACTAAGGGGTTGGTCTTGGAAATACTGGACCTCGGGACATAGGAAACACACACAGTTTAACACAAGTTTACCAGGGAGAGTGGAGTTTAGAAATACTAAATCTTGGTACAAGGGGAACACACAATTTAACACAAGTTCACAAGGGAAGTTAGTCTTGGAAACACTGAATCTCTATACAGAGGCTGTACACAGTTTAGCACAAGTTCACACGGGGGGGTTCAGGGGCAGCCAGGTGTGAGGGGTAGGCCGATAGTTTTACAAACACTTAAGGACAACTCACAATATAGCGCAGTTCACACTGGGAGGTTCAGGTGGCGGCCAGGTGTGAAAGGAAGGCCGTCAGGAGTGTGCTCCCGGGCTGAGTGGTGGGTCGTCAAGGGTGGGGGGCAGGATGGTGTGATGGGTGGCCCTCTCGAGCCCTTCTTAGTGGGGGTGGCCCTCAGGACTGGGGCCAAACAAGGTGAGGAGGCGGGTGGCCTTGCACCGGCCCTTGGAGGTAGTGGGTGTCCTGCAGGAGGTTCCGGGCTGCTCCTGGCCCGGGGTCAGTGACGTGCCCCTTGGTGGCTGGGGGTTGTGGTCTCATAGTGGTGGGGAGGCCATCAGGGTCCATCTGCGGCCGCTTGGTCCCGGGGAGTCTGTCAGTGTCTGGGGGCACTGAGGGGACATCTGCACTGACAGGATACCCAGGCTCACAACAGGTCCATTCCAGACGTACTGCCACAGCGACCCTGTAGGGAAGCAATCTCCACCCTGGGTGGTGTGGGGGGAGAGTGAGGGACGTCTCGCTCGGCCTATGGAGGGGCGGGCCGAGCCAGGGACGTGTCCCTCGGCAGGAGCCTCCAGGGTAGTGGAGGAGGAAGAACCAGTAGTCACTCCCTCGGCTTGGCAGGTCCGGTGGACACTGCCGGAACTCCACTCTGGGACAGTGGAAGTAGATCCGATGGATGCTTCTTCCGCTTGACAAGTCCAGTGGATGTTGCAGAGGCTGCCGAGCTGGGGAGTAGGGGTGGGAAGTCTGGCGGACGTTTCTCCCGCCCAGTAAATCCAGTGGACGTTACCGGGGCGCCACTCGTCCTGGTGGCAGCAGGGTGGAGAGGTCTGGTGGATGCTCCCGCTCCTGTAGGTCCAGTGGACGCTACCACAGCCCTGCTGCTGGGGGAAAGACGCAGCCGGTGGATGCCTCCCGTATGGCAGGTCCAGTGGCACTAACAAGGCTCTGCTCTCTTCCCTGGGATGATGGGCGGGGGAGATCTGCTGGATGCTCCCATGTCGGCTAGTCCAGTGGACGCAGCCGTGCCCCTACTCCCGTAGGTGGGTGGCAGAAGAGGGAGAACCAGTGGTCGCTCCCTTTGCAGTAAGTCCGGTGGATGTTAATGTGCTGCTGCTCCCCTTGGGGTTCGTAGGGCTAGGAAAACTGGTGGTCATTCCTCCTCGTTGTACAAATCTGGTGGACACTGCTGACTGCCTACGTGGGACCATCTTTAGACTAGTCCCACCCCAAGTCTGGCGAGTGCTGCCCTGGCGAGAGAGTAATCTACCTGGGCTGCTTACTTCCCGTTGGTCTGGCTGGACGGAAGAGGGACAAATGGTAGCGGGGGATGTGGGCTGGTGTGGCTCGGAGGGTTGGTTTACCTCCCCGTGGTCTCCTTGTAGGGTGGGGGTCTCGTAGTTGGTTGGGTCTCCTTGGTGGGTGCGTATTTTAGGCACACTGCCTTGCACCTACCCTTGGTGGAGGACAGCTTGCCAGCTGGTCTGGGGAGGTCTCAGCCAGGAGTCCTGGGGGTGTTCCTTGGTGACTGGAGGCTGAGGTTTCACCTTTGTCGGGAGTCCGGCAGGGGCTGCCTGCGGCTTCTCCTTCTCTGGGAGTCCAATAGCAACTGGCGACATAGGAGCGCTGGTTGCAGTGAGCGTACCCCCAGGCTCACTATACAGTAGGGCTGCTTCAGAGCCCTTCCAATAGCAACTCCGCTGGGGAGCCGGCTCTGCTCCTTGGGATGTGGGGAGAATGGGAGAGGCGTCCTGCTCGGCCTCTGGAGGAATGAGGCGAGCAAGGGGCGTGACCCTTGGTGGGGGCTGCAGGGTTAGCAGATGAGGGAAGCACGGTGGGCGTTCCCTCCCCGGCGGGCATGGTGGATGCTGCCACGGTTCTGCTAGGCCCTGGGACTGCAGGTGAGAGGAGGACAGTGGGCATCCTCTCCCCAGTAAGCACAGTGGGCATCGCAGTGGTCCTGCTCCCAGTGGGGGCTGCAGATGAGGGAAGCACGGTGGGCGTTCCCTCCCCGACAAGCAATGTGGGCGTCATCGCGGTCCTGCTTGGGACTGTAGGTGAAAGGAGCACTGTGGGTGTCCTTTCCCCGACGAGCACGGTGGGCGTTGCTGCGGTCCTTCTTGGGAAGTCTGTTGGTATACAGATCCTGCCCCGATCCTGGTGAGCGCTGGTCCTGGTAAAGGGTAATGCAGCAGGGTGACGTACCTCCTATGGAGTCCGCTGGGGGGAAGGCGGGCGCGTGGTGGTTCGGGACATATGCCCGTCTTGCTCGGGGTCTTGTCGCACCTCTCTTTGGTCTCCCCCCTCTCTGTGGTCTCCCATTGGTATTTCACCACCACTGCGGCTGAAAAAGTCACATCCCTGTGGCTGAAGGTGGAACTCGTCAGAGGTGGTGGTCTGGTGGGTTGGTGCGAGCTGTTGGAGGAGCGAGACCCAGTGCTGCGTGGGTAGATTTGCCTCCTGGTGGGGTTGGTGCACTATCTCGAGGGTGGAGGTATGGGTGATTTTTCGCAGGAGATGCAGAAATTGTGGTGTCCCTCGGAGGCATTGTTTGTTTCCCTGGGCAGGGGTCCAGAGATTGTGTTTGATCTTCATTTCTAGAGGTGCAGTGTGAAGTGACTGGCCGGTGACTCTGGGCTGAATGCTAGAGATGGGTGAGGCGACCTGGGTTTTATGAGGTCGTGTGAGACACACCTTTATTGTCCTGGTTGGTCTGGTCACTGGAATTTTCCTTCCCGCTTAATGTATCTTTGAGGTTTATGGAGGAGGAATTCGGTGTAGGGGTGCTGGGGGTGTCTTGCCTGTTGGAGCTGGTGGGGGGTGCAGATGAGGGTGTGTATCTTGGTGGTGGGTGAGAGAGATGGTGGTGGTGAGGACAGGTGTAGGTGGCAAGGAGCTCAGGCCACGTGATGAGGTGGCCGGGTGGGGGTGGAGTGTTCTTGGGTTGGGTGGTGGTGTTTTTGTGATTGATTGGTGGCGGTATGGTGGTGGTTGAGGATGTGGAGCTGGTTTGGGGTCTGGTAGAGGACATGGGTGTGGAATGAGGAGTGAGTGAGGATGAGCAGTGTGTAGGCATGAGACGGCCGGATCTAAGAGTGGTGGTGGTTGTCACGAATTTTCTACATTGTAACGTTATGTTGGGTAAGTTGTGACATCGTCCCGTAAATTTGAATTGTCTGATGGCGCGGTAGCCGTTACATGTCGGCGCGCGCACCTCCCACGCTCGTCGCGCTGCCGATTCAAATGGGAGCTCAGTTTGCTTGTAGACACGGCGCGACGCGGGACGCCTTTCCAGGCTCTGTGCTTTCTTAGCGTTTCAGATTTCAGCTTGTATTGGCGTGTCTCCTGCAGCCCCACCCACTTTGGTGATCGTCACAGCAGCTCTGTTCCATCCATACCAATCAGTATTTTCTGGTTTTTTCCTAGGTTAAGCTTTTTGAAATATTTAGCTGTTATCTGAGTGTTTGAGCGAGTGAGTGCATTCCTTACTTGATTTGAATTTCATGTAACGTAAATTCATTTCTTTGTAATTAATAAATTCACAGTTCTTTTCTTGAGCTTTGTTAAAGTTGTTAACTGTGTTTGATTACTCCACTCTATTAATTAATACAGTTTGCTACTCTGCGTTAGCACAACTTTTGAATTAAATCACGGCCGGTACTTAGGCCAGCTTTGACATCATTATAAATCCGTTGTGTTAGCTAGGAGTTGGCTCAGCCAAGAGCCTGTTATTATTATTATTATAATTTTTTTTTTATTGTTGGGGAGGGGAGAAGAAACTTTCTCGTAGGCCAACGGTACAATATTGCAGCTCAATATTGCAGCTCTGCTGCGTGCCGTTGAGAAAGTTTGTAATTCTCGACCCTAGAGAATTGACATAGCACACTTAGCTATACATTGTATACCAATTATACAATATTTCATTATTTCTTGGGAATACTTAAATTTCCCCTGACATCTGGCGACACGCTAGAGTAAAAATCTCATTTTCCCCTGACATCTGGCGACCTCGCCAGAGCAAACTCTCATTTTCCCCTGACAGTGGTCAGGGCAGGTGTAGGCGGTGTGAAGCATGGGTCACGGGGTTAGGTGGTCGGGGGTGGGTAGTGGATTCCTTGGATGAATGGCGGCGTCTTTGTGTTTGGGAGTGGCGGTGAGGCGGTGGTTGTTGGTATGGGAGGTGAAGTCAGTGGGGGTGTGTAGGGGGGTCTGTGGGGAGGGTGTGGAGTTGGTGGAGGGGTTTGGTGGGGGACGAAAGTGTGGAAGGAGGAGCGAGAGAGGGTGAGGAGTGTGATGGTGTGAGGTAGCACGTGTACGAATTTGTTGTGTAGTTGAAGGAGGTGAGTGGCGGTGTGGCTTGTTGGGTGGGGGAGTGGGTGCGATGTGGTCGAGAGGTGGTGGGTGAGGGGTGGAAGAGATGCACTTGGTGATTTTGGTAGGTGCGTGAAGTGTTGTGATATTGGGCAATTACTTGGTGGAGGTTAGGCACATTGATGATCGTATAGGGTCCTGAGCATCGGGGTGTTAGTTTGTTGGGAATGAGTAGTTGGGCCACCATAACTGAGTCACCAGGCTTGTAGGGACTGGTGGGGGCGATGTCAGCTTGAAGGTCCTGTTGGTTCTGTAGGTGATGCAGTCGGCTCTTGAGGTGGTGAAGGGGGTCAGACATGGAGGACATGAAGGGGGCTGTAGATGCTGTTGGAGTGGTAAGAGAAGGGGGATTTCTCCGAACACTCGTTCATGAGGGGTAATGCCATCTTCCCAGGGACAGGTGTTCATCCCCCACTGCGCAATTTTTACTTGGGCTGGCCAGTCTCCGTTTTGCATTTCTTCTATTCTGGCTCATACTTGGTTGAGGAGGGTGTGGTGACTTCTTTCCCATATCCCTTTTCCTCGTGGCCAGTACGGGGAAGAGTGGGAGGGCTTGTACCTAAAGATGGTGGCAAGTTCTTTCCATATTTTGCTGGTAAACTCTGGAGCGTTGTCGGAGTGAAGGGCCTGGGGAATGCCGAAGTAGGGGAAAACGTGGCGGACGAGGGCGTCAGCCACGGCAACAGTGTGGTGCTTCTTGGCTGGGCAAGCAATGAGAAATTTGGAGTAGGTGTTCCCAAAAGTTATGATGTACTTGTAGCCTGCTTTAGGAGGGAGGGGCCCAACTACATCTACAGACAAAAGTTGCCACGGCTTGTGGGCAGTGATGTTTCCTGAAGGGCCAGGCGTCCATGTCATGTCTTTCCTAGTGCACAAGCATGGCATGGCTATATGACTTGTTTGGCCAAGTTGGAGGTGCCGGGTGTCCAGTACATCATCTAGGGTCAACATGGTGAGACTCTGCTACGGCACAAACACAAGATCATGGCCAAGCCACGCGTTTGTGAACTCGACCAGGCCTGCCTGAACTGGTTTTGACAATAGCATGCCAGAGGTGTGATTGTGCATTCCATCGAGCTGGAGGATGCAACCACCAAGTTCACCGAACAACTGGAGATTGCAGAATTTCAAGGCGTCTGAAGGCTAGCTAACTTTGTTCAAACTTCGACATGGGCTGTCCAGCAAGATGACCTATGGTGATGCATTAGAAGCAGGCACTGAAGGAACAGATGAGTTTCGCACCATGCTTAAAAACTTGATTGATGTAGAAGGGTTATGTCTCAGTTAGGTTTATTATGCTGATGAAACTGGTCTCTTCTTCAGGTCAGTGTCGACCTTGCCTGACGAGAAGGAGAAGCCGATACCTGGTCGTAAGGCAAACAAACAGTACGTCTGTTTTGTGCTGTGCCAGTGCAAGAGGCTCCCACCACCTAAAACCTGTTGTAGTGGGGCATGCTAAACAGCTATGTTGTCTCTGGGGGTTAATGGATCACTTCCCAGTGATTTCTTTCCACTCGGTGAAGGCTTGCTTGATTTACTGCCAAGATCTTCAAAGATTGGTTCTACAGTCATGCTGTGAAGGAGATTATTCATTATCAGACAGTCTTGGCCTTGCCCACAACCAAGTGAAGGTTGTGCTTCTCCTTGACAACGCTGCTGCTCATCCTTCTGAGACGGAGGTGGTTGGAAATGGAGGTGTATTAGGGTTATGTTCTTGTCTCCTAATTCAACCTCGGTCTTGCAACTCATGGACTAAGGTATTATCGTGGCTGTACCAGAGGAAGTTTAAAGACATGATGGTTGTGCTTGAGGATGAGGAGGAGACAGCCCAAGGCATGGACAGTAGGGGGGGCAGAGGACCTTGGCCAACCTCAAGCAGTATTCCCTCAAGTCTGCAATCTACAGCTGGGTGCAGGCTTGGAGGGAATTCTCTGCACTCACACTTGAGCATGGTTGGAACAAGCTTCTCAAGAGTGAAGAGGCCATTGCTGACTTTACTGGCCTTGAAGCTTAGGATTTCGTCCGGCATATGGAAGCAGCAGGAGAAAAGGTAGCTGAGAACAGGATCTACAATTGGCTGGAAGTGGACGAGGGAGATCCTAGGCACCAGACTCTGTCCAACGGAAATTGTGGAGTCCGTGACTGCAGGGGGCACAGAGCCTGAAGTGGAGAAGGAAAAGGAGGATGATGATGACAATGAAGTGGCAGAAATCCTGAGAGTCCAGCAGGTTCATGATGCAGTGGACATCCTTCTTGACTATAGTACTGCAAGAATTTTTTTTTTTCTCATGTCTGACTCCAGGCAAAGGCTTCAGGGCCTATTCCCAAGTCCCAGTAGTTCTCCTTGCAGCCCAGTAGTCCTCTTACATATCCACATGTCACCATTTCGGTGTTAACACCCACCATCCATATTGAATACATGTTAGGGCTGTCTCATACAGGACTGGTGCACTAGTATTAGCGGGGGTACTTTTATGACTTGTCGGCAGGTCATCTGGTAGATAAGAAAAATCTGCTTTTTATGAAATTCAAATCCTTAAACTGTTTCCTGCCCCAGCCGGGATTCAAACCTGGGTCCATTAGGACTGCAGGCCGCCTCTCTACCGATTCAGCCACCGCCTCCCCCTAATTGGCAGCCCATCTTTGCTGAAGTCATGGCCATTTACCTGCAACAGGGCTGTGAGAATGTGATAAAGCTGCAGTGGAGAAGGATCCCCAAGCAGTCTTTGATCACATTCTTTTTCCGCCCTGTGACACCTACCACTCCGGTCACCACGGCCCCCGACCCCCTCACATCGTCCTCTGTCGCCCATGGCATCGACCTCCGCGTAATGGTCTCTGTCACCCCAGCCCTCTGTTTCCTTACCTTTTTGTTTTTTACCCCAGGCAGGCAGCACCACAGCCGTCGACCATGGCACCACCGCCTGAGGTCTTACCCCAGTCAGAGGCCTCACTGGATGTCTACCTGACTTCCTCTGCCACCCCCATCTCCATTACCTACTCAAGCACCCTTGGCAGAGATCGAGCCTGAGGTGGTGGAGCTGAAGTAGTCTTAGAGGGAGACATTCACCAATGGACCACTTGGGATTATGTGTACTGTATAGTCCTTCCTCCAATTTTGCGAGAATATGGTCGACAAAAACCCTCGCAAAATCAAAATTCGCAAAACTGAAACAATTAAATATATGAAATAAAGGCAAATTGGTCGACATCACCCCGAGGTAAGCACTTTTTCCCACTCTTTCTCTCGACTCTACCTCTTAATTTTACGATGATAAATGAAACAAACATGAACTGAAGTACTGTACAGTAATATTAATAAGAAAACATCATATGTAAAAAACATTTAAAAAAAAAATGCATTTACACTGATGTGAAGACTGGCGTAGTGTATGGGGCGAGCCTTGGGTGCGGCTACTGTGGCCCCGTGGGGCCTACGTCATCACTATCACTGTCGGCAGATATTTCCACATCTTGCTGTGTTCTTTCTGCCTCTCTCATGAATCCCTCGAAGTCAGAATTGTCACTGGGGCCATCAGAATCAATAAGGTTAGGGATGCTAGGATCGCTGGCTGCTTGGGGAGGGGTGGCAGGACAGCTGGTCGATGGGCAAGGTCTCTTGGGGTTCTCGTGAATTTTGTGATTAGAGACTGCTTCCTCTTGTTAACCCCATCTTTGTGGAGGCCAGCATAAAAGCAAAGGGCCCTGTCAACACCGTGGCATACTTCATGAGCCCTAAATTGTCATATCATCGCTCACGATGGTTTCTTTTAGCTGGTCAATGACGGCGAGGATAATGGCCAGGTTATGCATCGTTAATTCTCAGCGTGGTTGTGATTGTGTTAAAAAATACATGACTTTTGGAACTACCTCACAAAATTGTAGAATTGCAAAGTTAAAATTCGCAAAGTTGAAGGATGTACTGTACAGTACAGTACAGTACTTTACTGCACGGTATACAACTCTATCCTCCCTCGATGCCAAACAGTTGGCGATTACACTACATAAAATGGTATGCTATGTACAGTATTGTATTACTGTACTGTATTTTTATATACTTAGTTTTCATCATTTACTCGAGGTAAAGGTTTTAGGATTGAGGGTCGAGACAGACAGAATCACAATATCCGGTTCAAGGCCGAATGTTGCGCTGAATATGCAATATCCGGCCTCTTGTTTTAACCAGCGTAAGGCTTGGCTAAATTACAAGAGATAATTGAGAATTTACTGTATATGAATGTGCTGTCCCAGACTACTGGCAGAAAAGTGACTGTAAATGTGTTATAAGGGGAAGATGCCCTGGTGACAGGAAATTATAGATGCATGAAACTTTTGGACCAGATTACGAAGATAATAGGGAATCCTAGAAGGTATGATAAGAGAAAGAGTAAATACTGAAGAGATGCAGTTTGAGTTTATGCCTCGGAAAGGGACCACTGATGCCATATTCACTGTCTGACAGCTTCATGAAAATATATAGGAAAAAAAAGGGACCTGTACTTTGTTTTGTTGATTTGGAGAAGGCCCTTGACAGTCCTTAGGTGATGAGATGAGCAATGAGAAAGCTTGGGATCGAGGAGTGGCTGGCTAGAGTGGTCATGGCTATGTATGTGGGTGCTCGCACCCAGGTGAGAGTGAAGAGACCTGAGTGATGAATTGTCTGTGAATGTTGGCATGCATCAGGAGACAGTCTTGATTCTTATATTGTTTGTCATGGTGCTTGAAGCTCTCTAATATAACTTAAGAAATGGACTGCTTTGGGAGATGTATGCTGATGGCTTGGTGTTGACTGCAGAGAATGAAAAGGAAGTGGAGGAAAGATTAACAGAATGAAGAGACAGTTGGGACACAAGGGTCTGAGAGAAAATGCAGATTAAACAGAGGTGATGATTTTTAGTGCTGGTGGCGGTACAGTCAAAGTGGAGGGAGGTTCACCATGTGCAGTTCGCCATGAGGGTGTGGGAAGAAACTCAATCTTGTGAAGTGTTTGTGATAAGTGGGTGCATAAAAGATGCAGTGGTATTAGAGGTAGAAGGCGAAATAATGCTTTTTTCATGAGTGCAGTGTTTTGGAGACAGCATGTAGAGACTGTCACGCATGAAAGGATTTATCTTGCTGGAGAATCTCTTGAGTGCATAGAGGAGTTTTATTATTTGGAGGACATGTTCTGTACTGGAGGTGGGGCTCTGTGGCTTAGGCATGGAGTGGTTGGAGGAAGTTCAGAGAGCTGTTGCCTCTCCTAACAGTGCTAAGGGACCTTTGTATGTGGCATGTGTCAGTAGTGTAATACTGTATGGCAGTGAGGGAGGAGGATACTTGTAGGCTCAAGCATATAGGAATGACAATGATTTGATGGGTGTGTATTATGTCCTTGAATCTGATGCCTGGAGGGATAGGGCTGGAAAGCATTGGTGCTGTGATGAGGAGGGGTAGATTGAGATGGTTTGGGGAATATGAGAGGATGGAGGATGACAACTGGGTGTGGTAGGTGATAAGTGTGAATGCTAGGGGTAGGGTTGCAAGAGGCAGACCAAAGTAGACCTGGAATGAGGTCATTGTGTGTTAACTCAGAGATAAAGGACTGAATTGCAAGGCTGCCAGAGATTGAGCAGCATGTACAGCCAACACTAGGTGGCCAAGGTCAAGGCATGCAAGCATGTTGGACCCTTTATAAACGATATAAATACATTAAGTGATATGAACACTGTGTGAAGGAAACACTGACAGTCATGAAGCATTATATATTATATTTTAATAATTTTCTATATTTCTCTTTACCTGTAATTTACATTACAAAAACAAACGACATGCATGAACATAAGCTAATATTTTCATCGAACTTCATATAAGGAAATTAAATTATAAATTTTTTCTTAAGCATTTAAAAATATATTTGCATTTAAGGCTGCTTAAAAATGCTGTCAAAACCGTACCTATAAACTATGGTACAATTTTATTTGTCAGTTAACAAATAGTTGAACACTGAAAGTTCAATGATATCTTTATGGGATGCTCTTTATCTTAACATACTCAAATATCACCATTTCCTCAGGTCCTGATTCTTTGAGGTATTACATAAAGCATCGTTTAGTGTATTCATAAACACTAGCCTCTGCAGTAACCTCAAAAATCGTATAATATAAAAAATTACCATTTTACATAATACAGTACTTACTTAATTTACTACCAGCACAGTATATATTTAATAAATCTTGAACGTAAATACAATATGATTTATACCTTTATTTCTTCAGGTCCTGATTCTGTGAGGTATTATATAAAGCATCCTCCAGTGTAGTCATAAACACTAGCCTCTGGAGTTACCTCAAAAATCATATTTTGTCTAAAATTACCATTTTATATGGTACTTAAATAATTTACTACCGGTATGTATTTAATAAATCTGGATCGTAAATACAATATGATTTATAACTTTATTACAATTACTAATTTGCAGCAACCCCTAGTTAAGTAATAACATATTGTGCATTAACTCCAGGCAGTAACATATGAAAAAATGTTTTAAAGAAACTTGCAAATGGCATGGCACACAAAAGGCTTCTTCTAAGCATTCAAGAGAAACCAGCAACTGTGTGCTCATCTGGCCTCCAACATAAGCCAAGTAAAGAACTTATTTATCTAAGCAAGGGTTATTTTAAATGCATACATGGCAGGCTTTAAGTATAATACTGCATAAAGCACTAGTTATCTATACATTTGCCAAAAAATGCAACATTGAGAAACACTGGGCCAAGATAACTTCCAGGGAAATGCTAACTCAACAGCACGGGCTATGAAGTACAGATCATGCACTGTCTTCACTTACTGAAGTGAAAGCTAAGTCATACCATTACAGTTTACACAATATATTACATTTTATGAAAATATGGGAGAATTACGGACGTAATCAAAGAACAAACAGACAACTGCTGCTACAGTACCCTATGTACAAAAACTGTATATCCACTAGTAACAGTTAACTTATTCTGAAAAACAACACTGTTATAAGCAAACAGTGACTTAACTTAATCAATGGTCATAATAAAATATATGAGAAAATGCAACAGGGCTTCATTTTTGTGTGACATAAATCTCTTAATCAGGTCCCCATCTGTTACTTGCATGTCATGTTAGTTTAATGATGTAAGTAGTTGCATGGTTGCAGAATTAGTTGGTTCATAATCGTCAAATTATTCTGGCAACCAAGCAAGAGCATGGAGCATCGGTATAATGTGTCAGGTTCACTGAAGGACTGCTTGTGTTCTGTCTAAATTAAGGCTGAATACAAGCTGTCTCAAGCTATTAAAAAAAAAAAAAAAAAAAAAAACATATAGTCTCTCGTGCAATTGATAAGAAGTTGTCTTATAACCTAAGTAAAGTTAAGACGGCGTGCTTTCCTCTCAGTCTTGGTTTCCCGGTATCCTTCATCCAGGGCAGCCTCTAGCTCCTCCTCTGGCACCTTCTTGATAACACGCAGTGCTTCCTTGATTGCCTATGGGACAAGAGGGGTAACAGTTATTTCAGAGAGCTATAACAATAATAATAACAATAAAACAATCATCATCATCTGGTATTTGGTTTCCCAGAAGTGCCATTCTTCCAGTAATGAATTCAGAAACACCTGACACACTTTCAACACTCTTACAGTAAAGAAAAATAAATAAATAAATACAGTAATCCCTCCAATATCCGATGTAATACAGCCAAAGGCATGTCCGAATATTGGTTTTGTCCGGATCTTGGGCCCTGAAGCTCCAGCACTGGTCATTCATGACCCTAACCTAACCTAACCTAAATCAGAAAACTACCTACCTACCTCCCTACTGGACATGTATAGCACTTATTTAGGTCCCTTTTCACATAACTAATGCACACAAAGCATGAATTAATTGAATTTTAACCAAAAAATGATAATTTAGAGGTGAGTGAGGCATAGGTGCTCAGAACTTGCCAGCATAGTATAAGTAAGTATCTGACATGGAAATCATCTTTTCTCACATTTTATGCACAAAATTATTGGATACAGAGCATCAAATACAGTAAATGATGTAAATTGCTACCAGAAAAATGGTTAGGTTAGGTTATGTTAGGTTATGTTAGGTTATGACCGGACATGAAATTCACTGCCTTTCACCTTTTTCATAGCTGGTGCACTTAAAAACCATGGCCGAAAAAATTAAATTGCAAGCAGGAAATTATGATTAACATTTAGGGTAATTTTTTAACACATTTACAGCATGATGAAAACA
>JAGKTI010016252.1:0-19619 GCA_018397915.1 Birgus latro
CCATGGAATAATTGTAAAAATGTTTTATATGCAAAAGAGTGGGTAAAAATTTCAGGTATATTGAATATTGTATAGATACTTGCTTATATGCAACTGCTTCACAATGCTAAGAGTACAGCAAGAGCTACTAATATATATTTGTAATGCATTTATATGAATTATGGTGATATTGTTATAAGAATAATATTAATTTACATGTGTATTTTTTTTTTTATAAAAGCTTTTAGTTGTACTATTTAGATATATACATTTTCTTTTCTACTCAGTGGGTCTCACTTGAATGTTCACTCTTCCTCCCTTGAAAAGGGACTCGAGGTTGGCGATTCTTCTTTGAAACCTGTGCATAGCGAATAGTAATACACCAAAGACAGTGGAAAAGATCGCAAAAACAGTAGGAGCTGGGCTATACACATAGTAGGGGTTGAACATACTTATACTCAATTCTTCCCAGGGCTTCATTGTATCATTAATTAGTTTCATAGTCTCAGAATTAGATGAAGTTAGCTTAATATTATAATTTTGTGTTCATGTTCAAATTCATCTCAGGTAGTGGTTGGAAGCATTTGTGTGTGTGATTAAGAATGGCATAGTAATTGTTTGTCGCTAGGGTGGACGGGGATGGTGTAAGTACAGCACAGTAGTCAGGTGCTATGTATAATCCCGATGCTGTGGTGTGAGATGTTGGTGTATCTGGACAAACTATGAAAACTGATGTGTTATGAGTGAAGTAAAAAAAACTTGGAGTGTCCGATGCGCTGAGGACGGATTTTTTTTTTTTTTCTGGTGACAGTATGAAGTTCCAATGATGGTGAATGTCGTGATTTTTTATGATAGCCATTTCACAAGGGACTGTGTCTTTAGGCTGAAAGGTGAAAATATACAGAGGACAAAGATGAACAGCATGTAAGGATGTACGACATTTACGATCAATTGTAGAGTGACTGGCGAAAGTGACTGTGTCTTGTGTCCTGGAGACCATGAATAGTTCGGTGTTGGTGATGCTGTTGATGACCAAAGTGCCATTATAATTAGAAGGAGTAGGGTATATTTGATAGACTGTGAACATATCATCTGTTATGAATGGTACGTGAACAATTATTGATGGAGTTAGAGTTCCTTCTAGAAATGGGTAATAAAGCATAACATTACTGCCCTGGAATAAAGGCTTCAAACTACGTTTATGTATGCCTTGATTGACGATTTGACGCAGGTCATGTAGTGGAAGTAGATTAGTTGTAACTTTGCCATTACCTGCATTTGCTATAGCTTTCATCGTTGCCTGATAATGAACCCTAGTGGTATCTAACTGGAGTAGTATTATGTCAATGTGTTCCATGATTACTGAGTAGTGTTGGAATAGTGTTAGGTTACCTTCTATGGCATCAATCTTGTCCACACTCTGGCGAATTATACTTTCTGCCTTTCTGAGATCCTTAACGATGGTCATCATGACTGAGTTCCGATTTTCGACTAGTATATTTTGATATGTTAATACTTGAGCAATCTTATAAAATTTGTTGTTTATTTCTTGAAAATCTTCCTCTGTAGCCAATCCAAATATATTTCCTAGAATCGCACAACCTAGATAGAACAGACCGCGTTTCCCACGCTTATGCGTGATGTTGTTCGAATCCATAAATGCTTCCGTTCTACGAGATGGGAGATCTTGGATCAGGATATGCTTGGTTGTCTTGGTGTATTCCATTTTCCATTTCGCTACCTTCACAATTTCATTCACCTCGTCTGTTGTATGAGCGTCCGTAATAGAACCCGATATTGCCACTTCGTGTGTTCTCAGCGGCCTGGCGATGTTTTCTTGCAACGTGGGTAACTCATACAATACATCCAAACTTATTTCTGTACTCATGACGTCCTTTGCAATTACTGTCGAGGCCGTAGGGGCTATGAGACATCCTTGCCTTACTATATGGTGAGGGTCCGAGTGAGCTGATCCTCTTGTCACATAGATGAGAAGCCATAGTGTAAGTCCCCTCATCATGACCTACCGAAAATAAAAATCTGTTAATAATCCATTCATGCTGTGGTCGTTGATAGTGATGATGTGCATTACCGTCGGTTCATGGAGAACAATATTTGGGTCGTTGTTCTACCTATAGAAGGAGTTTAAGTCGACACCTAGATCATGTAAATCTTGTATTGTATTAGTTGTAGCCACTGTTGCACCTATGCTCGCCTGCCTGTTATACGATCTTAATTTATTTTTGTAAGTATTGTTATCCTCGTAATTGGTTTCATATATATTGTTTCAGTTCTCGGCAGCGTCCGAGGCTGTATAATTGCTGGCTAATTCCCTTGGTACCCTTTTTAAATGATCAGCATGAATTTCTTTCTGTTCGCCACTCGACAGTGACCTAATTACTACCTTGTTCGCCGTCTTCTTAATTACTGTATTAGTGTCTCTAGTATGAATGATTCCATAGACAACGTCTCTTACGTTGATAGGCGATTCTTTGGCTTGTTTATTGAATGACTCCGTCATTTCTTCCTTGGACCTTGATAATTGTTTCTTTACTCTCTTGTGTATCTCCTGGAATTCACGCAAACGGAGTTTAGGATAATCTTTATTGTTATATATAGGCAGATTTTCACCCTCGAGTATTCCGTAGGGTAATTTTTTTACTCTTCCATAAATAATGAAATGAGGAGTGTCTCCCGTAGACCTATTTATAGATCCATTAATTGATGCTTCTACTCTGCGAACCCAATCATCCCAGTTTCAGTTTGCATAGTTTTCATTGAGAATGTGTCGTAGCACATCTAATACTTTTTTGTTTTGTCTCTCTACTAACCCATTGGATGCCGGGTGATAGGCTAAAACATTTACCTTTTTTATATTGTATTGTTTGCATATTTCGTGTAAGATTTCAGAGTTAAATTCACCCCCATTATCGCTTATTAATACCCTTGGGGTAGTAAAGCGACAAATTAGGTTGTCAATGATTGCCTTTGCCACTGTTTCTGCTGTCTTATCCTTAATTAGGGCTAAAATTACATATCGTGAGAAATGATCTGTTGCAACGAATAAATATTTATTATTCTGATATGATAATGGTGACCTGAGTAAGTCAATCGTGACTACGTCCCATGGTTGTTGTGGTACAGGGTAATTACCTATGGGTGCAGGCGATAATGTGTAACCTTTGTGTCACGCCCTCCCTAAATACAGCAATGATATTTACCTCGGGAATATTATCCTCCCGTATTTATTACTTTGGTAGCATGAAACAATAGACACTGGCAATGCGCGACTTCGATTTCAATATTCACATATACTCAGAACTGGGAACTGGAAGAAATGAAAAATGATATGGCTTTTCTAGGCTTTAATTATCAAAAAGTTATCTACAAATATATTTACACACATAAAAATCATGAGGTATGTTTCCACCTCATTTCACTTCACATAAAAGTTCCGTGCTGGATACCGCACTTAATCATCTACATTTAATTCACTTTATTACTAACACTATATTAACTAATTAAAGCACTCTTTTATTCCAGGCTCTAAAGTCAACCTTAAATATTTATCCTTTAAATACACACTAGTGCTGTTATAAGTAAAGCACTTTCTTTTATTCACTTATTGATTATGTTACACTGTTACATTAGTACAAGAAACACATTTAAACATTAAAATCTTCCCTCCCTCCGTTTCTTTATAAGTAACTAGGAGTCTCTCTACAAGTCCCGACGACAGACAAATATAGCACTGTTCACAAGTTGGACCCGCGAATACACAACCCTGTACTTTTACTCACTGTCAACAGAAGTGCTCTCATGTCGCCCCTGGAACTCTACTTCCTTTCGGCTTCACAGTTACGTCCTCGTGACATCTCCCGCTGCCCCGGGCTACATCTCCCACTGCCCCGGGCTGCGTCTCCCAATCACGACGTTACTCTCAGCTCTGGCATCCTACTGCCCTATCTGCCCTGTCCTGGCCTCAAGGGTTGCCGATGTTCACCAGCAGGTCACATGATTGCGAGGTGGGTGATGGCCTCACCCACTCATCCACCACCCTCATCCACACGTCATCCGCGCATCATCCACCGTAGAGGCTCGAGCAAATGCAGAAGTCAGCATGCTTCCCACGGTGGTAAATTGCAGAGATCAGCATGGTTCCCACCCTAGGCTGACCTCTGTCCCAACACCACGCCTCTGACTCTCTTTCTCTCCCCTACTTTCGTTTACTCCACCTCCCTATACCTATTGTCCGCAGTTATATGTGGAGCTGACATCAAACTCCCTGCTCTCTCTCTTCCGTCCGTGTATCACCCTAAACTCACGTCCAGCAGGTGTACTCGTATCCACACCTGTTACAGCTGTGTGTCTGCTTACATCTGCCTGAGGAGAGCCTTGTCGCCTTCCCAACATTTCTCCCCCCAAAGATGAAATCACACGTCCGCGTCGTGAGTAGAGCATGTGAGTAGAGCATGGCGGGGTTCTGTGCACGTCGACGTCTGAGTATGGACCCAAGTCTGCAACATGTACACCCACAGCCATTGGTGTAACACTTGTAAAGGATATATGCGGACAGGAGAACCAGAAAGAGAGCTATTCCAGCATGGACATAGTACCAGAAGAAAGTGGAGGAACCGAAGGGTTTGAGAGGTTCAGTCAACTGCAACTGACTTTGATATTTAAGGAGATCATCCAGAAACAGAGGAGTAATGTTAAGGTTAGGTCCTAAACTGGGTAAGCCCTTGATAGCCCTAAGTTCAGCATATGTGAGTGAGGTACTGAGGTTTAAGAGATGGGGGTAGACAGTGAGCTTCGTGTCTACTGTAAGAGCTGCATAAGCAGGAAGAGTCAAGGCCTCATTGTGAGCACTACAGCCATCTCCCAAGACCAATTTACCTACTCCCTTAACAATTTGCACTGTCTTCCTAATAGGATTTACTGCGCATTTCAACGTGAATTGCAAAGGTTGTGCCGTGGAGAAACACCAGTGGTTTTTCAGTTTCACAAAACCTGGACTGAATGAAGTTAAGATTTCTTTCCAACAGAGCTTTGTAGCATTGTTTCTGTTAAGAAAAGAATCACTCTCACAAGAAGAAGTTGACACGTGATAAGCGGATCCCAAAGGTTCACAGACCACCAAGTCCTGGTGGTCCCTGCAACTGGTGAAATCTTGAAACAGCACATAATGGAGGCGGTCTTCCGTGAAAGCAAGGAAGTTAAACTGGTGAAGTACTCTCACGTAGACCTCCGTAGCAGGCACACTGTAAGGAAGTGAGGTGATCCTAAAGATGTCAAATACATCAGAAGGGTCACCTAACACCGGTATTAGTAAATAAAAGCACACAGCTGACATGTAACCTCGAGGTACAACTTTGATGATGTCACGGTACAGTGCTAGATATTCTGGCCTCGCTGGGAAAAGTAGACCTGGCTCCTTGAGTGAGATATTCCCTAATAACTCCAACAAGATTTCGTTAGGGACAATATCTAAACTCAGCCTAGCCTGAAGCATCTCTTGTATGCCCAACTTAATTCTAAAATGATCAGCTATGATGTCAGACAAGGCGAGTTGAAGGTTAAACAAAGCCTCATACATCTTTACTTCATTTTCAAATTCTAAGGTCTTCAGTATACAATCGTATGACACTGTAAGAAATGTTTGCAGCCTTCTGTATCTTCAACAGTGCTGCATGCATGTGTGACACATTCCTTATTGTGCTATTTAATACCTTGGAATGAACATTTAATACTGACCTCTCCTTCTCTGACATCGTCTCAAGGCTCCCTAATCTAGCATGAATGTCATCAACCTGTTGTTGAGTAGCTGTTCCAAACAANTGCCCCAATATGTCGATCGCACCCCTCTTAGAGCGACGACCATGGATGATCTGACATGAGATAGTCTATATAATTGCTCAAATCCTGATAACAAGCATCAAATTCAATTTGAAATGCATGCACAGTGTTCTGTAATGAGGCAACTAGAGCGCTGCCATTATCCATGTGGCCTACATTTCACAAAATGGCATCACTCAAGTCGCGAGCAACAAGTAAAGGTTGGAACAACTCCTCCTTATTAAGTACAAATGGAACTACATAGTTATTTCCTGTGATCATCAAACGACCCACAGGTGAAAACACCAATCCCAGGTTGGCAAGTGTCTCCTCTCGTGGTCCTGTCGATTCATATTGGGATGGACTCACCCAAACCCAAGCAATCATCTGCAAGAGATTCATAAAACTATAACCACAAGTTCACCTGACTATCATTTATTCATTTAGTAAAAACTACATGTCTTCTGTGTCTTCCTCAGTCACTTCAGTCTGTGTTTCAGTCACACCAGGTGCCTCTGCTTGTGCAGTCTGATACTCTATAGGTCTATCCATACACAACGGGTAGTCTGGGACACTAGAATATCTGCAATGTGGTGGAGTGTGAGGTGTGGAGTGGTGTAGCGGGGGAGGTGAGGGATGCGTGTCTGGCCTTGACGCTCAGCTGTGGCCACTCTCCGCGCACTCGCCGAGTTGCCAGTTACACCATTACCTATAGCTTGACTTACTTGTGGAGGAGGCAAACTAAAGTCAGTTACAGGCCCTGGGATACATTCTTCCTCATTTATTTCCTCACCTTCAGTTTCCCCTTTTCCCTAGTCTCTCCACCTTCATGAATAGGATAAGCCATTCTCGCATTACGATTTTGCTTCTTAGTAATTAACTCCTCCTTGACCACTTTCACCCTGTCAGTGTGGAAAGTGGTTACTTTCCCCCTTGTATTGGACGAACTTTGATGACAACATCATTTACTCGATCAATTACACGATAGGGTCCTGAAAACAAAGGTTGCAATTTCCTTGCCACCCCCCTGGTAGGAACAGTCTTTACATAGACACGGTCCCCTACCAAAAGTGGTTTTATTAAACATCGCTTCGCCCTTCTGTTCTCATTCTCTGTGCTCACACGATCGAGAAAGTCCTGACATCTTTCCAAAACCTTTGTCGCCATGGCGGCAAATAAATTAGGTATATCCTCAAGGTTGTACTTCAAAGATGGGTCTTGTACTACATGATACGGCATCTGTGGATCCCTGAGAAACAACAAGAAGTAAGGAGAATCACGGATAGTCCGATTATATCCAGAGTTATTGGCATCATAGCAACTGGTACCATTCTATGCCAGTGATTAGCGTTCTGGTCCACCATGGTACGTATTATTTGAATAATGGTACCATTTGCTCTTTCCACCAATCCATTAGAGGATGGGTGATAAGGAGTAATGTTCACATGTTTCATATGCAACAAACGTGCCAATTCCTTAAACACCTTGTTAGCAAATTCAGTACCCCGATCAGTGACTAATTGTTGTGGAGTTCCGTAAACACAAATGACTCGCTCCACAAACACCCTAGCCACCTCTTCGACAGACTTAGACTTTAATTGTTCCGCGATAAGAAATCGAGTCATCGCATCAATGAAAGTTAAGACATAATAATGCCCTTCCTCTGATCTATTTAGTGGACCAATCAAATCCAAATGACACCTGACCCATGGTGCAGTGACATCGGGGAAACGGAGAAGCGGGCTTGGGGCGTCCCCCGAACGCTTCGAACGTATACACTGGGTACACTGTTTGCAAAATTACACGACATCCCTCTCCATCTGGGGCCAGTATGCAAATCATCTTGCACGAGTTAAAGTAATCTTGGTTCCACCATGACCAGATAACGGTAAGCAACGAGCAAGTCTAAGTGCAGAGTGAACGCTATCTTCTGGGACTACAATTTGGAATACTTCCCCTATGCCAAATGACCGACTCTCCTTCTTATACAGCAAACCGTCTGGCAACAAATGAAAGCAGTCTAACTTTGCTGGCAATTTTGGTACCTCTGTGATCTCATTCCGCAAATAACTCTTTAATTTACCCCAAACCGGGTGTGAATCTTGTTGTCGCCTTATCTCAGTGACATCCCAATCTATTGTGTCTACTTCCACAGCACCTGAACTCACAAGTAGTGCAACTTCATCTTCATCATTAGACTGAGTCGTTCTCAAACGGGATAGAGCATCTGCTACAATATTCTGCTGCCCTGGTAAATATTCAACCTTGATGTCATATTCGCCTACCTGAATTTGCCATCTTGCAATCCTCCCTGAAGCCGCATTTACATTAAACAACCAAGTAAGAGGTCGATGTTCGGTCTGAATCAATATTTCATAACCCAAAATAAATGGTCGGTTCACCTTCAAGCCGTAAACAATACTCAACGCTTCATGCTCAATCGTAGCATAGTTCAACTCTGCTTTGTTTAGAGCACGGCTGAAAAAAGTTAATGGCCGAAGGAACCCTTGATCATCTTTTTGTTGCAAAACTCCGCCAATCGCCATACCGCTGGCGTCCGTAGTTAACACAAAAGGTCTATCAAAGCGAGGAAAAGCTAGCAATACATCTTCCACTAACTTCCGCTTAAGTTCACAAAATGCGCGGTCTGCCTCCACATTCCACTCTACGCGCTGCCTCGCGTTTTTCACATCTTTCTTCCCACGACTAAGTTTCGTGAGTGGTGCCGCTATCTGGGAGAAATTTTCCACAAACTGGCGATAATAATTCACTAACCCCAAGAAACTCTGGAGTTCTTTCAAAGTACTAGGAACCGCAATATCTTGGATTGCACGTATTTTCTCTGGCTGAGGGCGTAATCCCTCTGTGGTGATGACATGGCCTAAAAAGGATACTTCATGTTTAAAAAAACTACACTTCGGCAATTTAATAGTTAACTTTGCCCCTTCTAGACGTCCCAAGACCTCATCTAGGTTATGTACAGTCATGATTATTAATCTCTGACCAGAGATGCGTGGCGGGCAGCGTTGTGACCACACACGGGCCACGCATTCGAACACAGGCCCTGCACTACTGGGCGGGGCAAAGAACTGTAACCAGGCAAACTGAAGCGATCTGTCCCTCGTATCTCTACTATTACCATTTTTTTGTGTGATTTCCATAATATTGTAATCAGTGTTTATTAACAGGGAATAACATTTGTTCAATCAATCTGCAATTGGACAAATACCTTTACTTTAATAGGTATGTGCCATTGTACAGTATGTGGGCATTGACATCATATAATCATTTATGAATTAACGGCATTAACTTATACACATTTTAACAAGAAGGATCGTGCAGCTAAGATGTCGCTTTGGAACAGTGCAACCGTTTCCAATGGATGGCAACCGAGCCTGTTATATATATATATATATACATAATGTTAAAAAGCTTTCAATGACGATAGAGATCATTCGTTGAAATTAAATAGTATATCTTCTTATAGTATTACTACTGATATTTCACCACGATTTTTTTTTCCAGGCTGTTTTTGGAGGAGCACTTTTCGTGGAAAAGGATAATGAATCAATTATGCAGAAAATTATCATTATCATATATACTTTATAAAGATTTTACCAGCCAGTTTTACATGGCTGGGTGTGATCTATATAGGAGATGGAAACCATAAATTAAACTGAACTAATAGTGGGTTTTCCGTATTGTGTATATTTCTGATAGTTTTAGTACTATTTTCTCGAGATGTATTTAGCAGGAAAGGATGAGAATGAATCAATTATCTACTATCTATCTGTCTATCTATCTATGTCTATCTACCTATCTATATGTATATCTATCTATCTGTCCGTCTATCTCTCTACCTATCTATATGTATATCTATCTGTCTGTCTATCTATCTACCTATCTCTGTCTATCTGCCCCTCTCTCTCTCTGTATATCTATCTATCTATCTGTCTGTCTCTGTCTGTCTATCTATATTTATCTACCTATCTATCAATCTGTATCTATCTATCCATCCATCCATCCACCTATCTATCTATCTATCTATATCTATCCGTCTATCTATCTATATATATATATGCTCATATATGTTTTCATGCGTCTATTACTTATAATTTGACATTAATATTATTTTCTATATATGCATACGAATGCGTAAAACCTCATTATCAATAATATTGACTGTTTCAGTAGCAACTCCATCCTCCCTCAGCATCGATTACTATCAAATGTAGAGATGGATGGGAGTTGACAAGGTTTGAGTTCTCCGGATGCTTTCCCAGATTTCTCTATGTTTACGCATGATGGCAGTCTTGCCTTTTTCCTCTACCTCCCATTCTTTTACCATAATCTCCCACAAGTTCGTAGTGGGGTTCACATCGCATCCTTTTGGAGGCCAATTTTTGGGTTTTATTTGTAGGTGGCTTGAAAACCACTCTTTGACTGCGTGACTATTGCGTAGCGTGACTATTGTGTATGGGAGACTTGGCCTGAACAAAATACGAGTATATGTAGGGGCTGCAGTATAGCGTACGCTCGCGGCAGGCAAGAATGATGTCTCGAGGATGTGGATGTATTGTTCTGAATTAATTCCGCTCTGCTTCAACGAGCTCACTTACACTTCCATACCATATCCTTCCATGCATTCTCTGCAAGACCCGTCCAGACTGCTGTAATTCATAAATGTGCTTTCTGAGGGCAGGACTCATTTATTAGCCTCCAGCATTGACGACTAGGGGCAAGTACAGGTGAAAAGGATTATTCATTCGTCAATATGACAGACTGCCAGAGGGCCTCCCCCTCTGTCACAAAGTGTCCGGCAAAGTCAAGCCTCTTCTCCCGATGAGCATTTGTGAGGTCTTGCTGCACGGCCGGCACGTAGCTAGAAAAGCCTCTCTCGCGTAATCTTCAAAGAAATATATTTTAGCATAAATTCAAGGTATATACTTACAGATATACTTCTGGGCAAACAAATATATAGACAAATATAACTACTAAATTATGGCAAAATGGACACATAACAAGATGGACATAACAGATTTACATAAGCAAAATGGGAAGAAAACAAGACGGATAGATCTAAGAATGGGTATATTAAAAGTAGAATGCAAAAATATGCAGACAAGACTATTGATTGATAGAAGAAAATAAATATGGAATGATAAAAACGTGTATGGTGTATTGCTAGAAATATATATTTTTCAGTAAACACTGAAACACAGATTTATGCACTGCAGATCAGTGTTTTGTAATAAGGTTGGTGGTTGGCACTGGGGTGTAAGAGCTCCAGCAAACTTGACCTATTGATCTAATCATGAGAGGTTCTGAAATCAGATGCAATGGGCCTAAACAAATGAGTAGATATTAAAGTAGAGGGTAAGTGTGCGGACCTAAGGAGGAGATGTGCTGGCCTAAGGAGGTATGCGTGTTCTTACCCCTTGAAAGATTTTTCATAATTACTACTGATTGATGAATAAGCTTTCTTTCAGTATAATGCAGCAACGTATGGTCTTCAACTCTCCAGCTTCTTAAGGTTCATAAATTTCGTTTTATACATCCAAAGCAATTTTATCGATGTCATATAGGTTTTCCGTGATGAGAGGGTTTGCATTAGATGCTGGAAGTTGTAATGTAAAATAATGACCTTGATAACTTGTGAAATAGTATATAAATTTCATTTTACTCCATCGAAGGCATTTTTTCTTACTGAATAATTTCTATTTAACCTTACATAATGTTTTATGGGTTCCCGAGACTTAAGACTGTAGCAAGAGCTCCTGCCAATTAAACTTATTTAGGTTTCAATACCTAAGTATTCATGACTATGAATACACTACTGATGGCTGGATTTCCAATGGCTTTCCTTGTATATCAAGCACCATTAGTACCAGGCTATCTGGATCGTCGTTTTAATGGCGCTTCTTGTGCAGCAGCAAAAATCCTGGCATCCTTCTCTTGTGTGGTAACGCGTGGTCGTCCTGGTCTGGGTCTGGTCATCACGTGACCTTCGGACTGGTATCGACGAACCCACAACTTCACGGTACTGCGACTAAAACCCATCTCTCGGCTTATGTAACTTCAGGTTTGACCAACCATATACCGACCAATAATTTGCCCCCGTTCCTGAATTACATCAGGTCTGTCCAGTCAGAGGGACAAAATGAGCTCCACGTCTTCCTCCGAGCATATCTGCATTTAACAAAGATAACAGCTAAACAACATATTAGAAGATATTAAAGTGACTGTTGTTCCACTGCATGTGCCCAAGGAACACGCCAATTTTAGTGCATTTCCAATCTACACCTGCTTGATTAATAATATTTTTACTATTATTACAAATATTAATAACGAATTACCGATACTGTAATACTGTCATTACACAATAATCATGTTATTTTAGAGGAAATTTACTTCATAGTGGCAAGTAATGGAAAATTTTTGTCAATGATATAAGTATTATAAAGCATATTTACTCAGAATATGTCGCCTGGATGCCAGTAGCTGAAGTAGTCATGAATATTACTTTCTCCGCTGTTACCTAACAAGAGCTCAGTTAAAGGCTCGCCTCAAGAAATGAGTCAGTGAAATAATATACAGATTAATAAAAAAACATTTTGAATGTCAAACAGCATCACATACTCATTGCACAAAAAAAAAGAAAAAAAACTATGACCAACTTTCATGTCTATCTTAAAATGCATATATACTACCTGAAAAGATAATAATGTCAAGTGAATGTGTTACATTTATGCTTAGAAAATCGTTCACTGAAGCACTAAACCTTTCTGGAACGATGGTTGAGCGTGTCTGATTGTGTAGTCTACGCCTGGCCACGACTTTGGCTCACTCTCTGGTCAGAGACTAGTGATCATGAGTGTACATGAGCATCAAACGTCTTTCCGTAAATAATAATGTCATCCAAAAAAGTATGGGTTATCTTTCCCGTGAGACCAATCATGACTTCATTGATTATACGCTGGAAAGAAGCCGGCGCATCTTTTAATCCAAAAGGAAGGTTACAATATTCCCAGTGCCCTTCAGGTGAAGAGAAAGCCGTGAGAGGCTTAGACTCCTCATCCAAAGATGTCTGGTGATAACCCTGTTTTAAGTCTAGATTACTGAAGTACTTATTCTCACCTAACTGTGAAACAATATGCTCAATATTGGGCAAAGGGTAACGATCTGTAACTATCTGCTTATTTAAATGTCTAAAGTCTAAGCAGATCCGCAAACCACCATCCTTCTTAACTACTGGAACTAGTGGTGAAGAATAAGGTGAACGAGAAGGCCTTATAATCCCCTGTCTACGTAAATCCTCAAGTTGCTTACGTACTTGATCATGCCACTTCGTTGGTATACGGTATGGCCTACTGTTCACTACCTGTCCATCCGCACATATGTGATGATAAAAGTATGGTAAAGTAGTCAGTGGGTCCTCGGGTAATACAAACACATTTGAGTGTGTCCCTATTAGCCTTTTTAATGCTTCATTTTCCCGGCTAGAAGGAATTGTCATCTGATCTACCTCCGTGTACAGTTTCCTGAGTCTATCCTCACTCTTTACACTAGTGATCTGATCTCCCTCTTGACTCACTTGCTCCTCCCCCCACCTGACTTCTTCATAAGGGGATACAGTACCTACCCTAAATTCCCAGTCTATAAATATCCTGTCAGGGATTAAATTCACATACGCGACTGTGAAACATGTTCCTTCCCCTGTTGCCCCATTATCCACTGGACTTACAATACATGGCTACAACACAGCCGAAATTGAACTACCAGAGTTTGGCATAAACATTCCTACCTCCCACGCACTTAACGCTATCTTTAACGTTATTGCTTCGTATGTGTAAGGTTACAGAATGTCTGTCTCATTCGTGACACAATGACTTGTCACAAAATCCTCTTCCTCCTCTTCCTCGGATGAAGGAACTGCTTCAGTTATCACAAAAGAAGGATTGAACTCTACACGAGAAACACTCCCTCCCTCGGTCACCAAATCAAGTTCCTCTTCCCCGACCTTTATACATAGCGGGTTGGCAGTGATACTTAGACTATGTGCGAATATGAAATCAACTCCCAAAATTATGGAAACGGCTGAGGGTAGGTCCCTCACTACCACAAATTCCTGATTATATTTTCTATCACCTAATTCTACCTGGAAATTCACCAATCCCAATATGTCCATTGCATCACTGCTGGCGGACACCAAACCACCGCCTCGATAAGGTCGGAGATTAGTATCGGGCCCTGACGCAATTTCATAGGTCTGTTGGCTAATCAAAGATCTACAAGCTCCTGTATCCAGAAGTATCTCACAATGTAAATTCCCACACATGCCTTTTACCACCACCAACTTCACTACTTCATCACTTGTAGTGACAATTACTAAGTTCCCCAGCCCGATTCTTCCGGCTTTTTTTTTTTCTTCATCGGGTAACTTAGTCTTTTTCCAATTTCACTGATCTGTACTATGTGTAGTACTCTGACATTCCCTACATCTAGCTACTGGCTGTCCGGGATTATCCACACGGACTCCGCAATGCTCAGCTGTATGTCCCGTCATGGAGCAACGAAAACATTTGATCCTTTTCCTCTGCTCCTGTGACAAATTATCATACTTCTCCCGTTGGAGTGGCCTGTCCGCACGACATCGTTTAGAGAAGTGCCCTGGCTTCCCACACCTACGGCAATCATTATTGTCAGGTAAATTAGCACGGGAACTTGCACCGCGTGAACCCGGATGAGTTTCTGAGCCACACTGAACTGACCCACTCCCACTCGTACGATTCCTTGCCCGTGTTCAGCTGAACCTTTGTCCTCGGCGACGCACTCACACTGCCTGCACTCGAGTTCACACTAGCAATCGTTCCCTGTCTCTTTTTTGTTTCAATACACTGTCTTCTCACAGAGGCGAATTTGTCTTCTCTGCCCACTTGACTCCCTCCTTCGCTTTCTCTACTGGGTTATTGTATTGGCTCTGAGGAATGTGTGCAACATGTTGTTTAGGAAACATCTCCAAAAAATTATTGACAATGATACGTTTTACTTACTTGCACGTACTCTGACAATCCTATCCCCCAGACTCTGTAACCTGTGAAGTAGTGAAGTGGGGTTTCCCCGGAGTTCCTTTTTGCCATAAGTAACTCCTGGTGTAACATCTCTAGACTCTCTTCATTGTAGTACTGTTCCCGCACACCATCTTTGAACGCATCCCAGTCCCCATCAGATTCCCGGATTAAAATCTCCATAATCTCTTGCGCAGGACCGAGTGAAAATGTCCTAGCCACTTCCATTCTCCCTTTCGTAGTCCACTTCATATTATCATCGGTCCTCATCTCTATGTCATTTAACCAGATCATAACATCTGGCTCCAATCGTTTTCCTGGATATTCCGTTGAGGAGCGAAATTTTGAAATTTTTAACTTCAAAAATATTTCATAGCCCCCAATTGTTGTATGGGATTCTTACTATTATCTGAGATGGCCTGTGACAACTGCTGCGATACCTGTGCAATATATCCCCCAGTACTCCCCGTAGTGGTTCCAACACCACTACCCGAAGCGTCAGGATTAGGTGGTGTACTCATTGTGTCAGAGTCTTCTGTGTCAGAATCGTCAGAAACTGAGTCAAAATCGGCAGAAACAGTCAAAATCGTCTGAATCAACTAATTCCTCAACTGGGTTTGGGTCGCCTTTCCAATCAGAATCACTCATTTGCAGAGCAAATTAAAAGAAAAAATATTCACTATTCACTATTTCTTCCTTCCAGTTCCTTTAAGTTATTTCCTTTAATTATTCCCAACTCTGTTATTGGTAACAATTAAAATAACTATCCCACCACTGCCACCATATGTCGCGCCCTCCCTTAATACAGCAATGATATTTACCTCGGGAATATTATCCTCCCCTATTTATTACTTTGGTAGCGTGAAATAATAGACACTGGCAATGTGCGACTTCGATTTCACTATTCACATATACTCAGAACTGGGAACTGGAAGAAATGAAAAATGATATGGCTTTTCTAGGCTTTAATTATCAAAAAGTTATCTACAAAAATATTTACACACATAAAAATCATGAGGTATGTTTCCACCTCATTTCACTTCACATAAAAGTTCCGTGCTGGATACCGCACTTAATCATCTACACTTAATTTACTTTATTAGTAACACTATATTAATTAATTAAAGCATTCTTTTATTCCAGGCTTTAAAGTCAACCTTAAATATTTAATTCTTTAAATACACACTAGTGCTTTTATAAGTAAAGCACTCTCTTTTATTCACTTATTGATTATGTTACACTGTTACATTAGTACAAGAAACACATTTAAACATTAAAATCTTCTCTCCCTCCGTTTCTTTCTAAGTAACTAGGGGTCTCTCTACAAGTCCCGACGACAGACAAATATAGCACTGTTCACAAGTTGTACCCGCGATTACACAAGCCTGTACTTTTACTCACTGTCAACAGAAGAGCTCTCATGTCGCCCCTGGAACTCTACTTCCTTTCGGCTTCACAGTTACATCCTCATGACGTCTCCCGCTGCCCCGGGCTGTGTCTCCCCATCACGACGTTACTCTCTGCTCTGGCATCCTACTGCCCTATCTGCCCTGTTCTGGTCTCAAGGGTTGCCGATGTTCACCAGCAGGTCTCATAGTTGCAAGGTGGGTGATGGCCTCACCCACTCATCCACCACCCTCATCCACACGTCATCCACGCGTCATCCACCGTAGAGGCTCGAGCAAATGCAGAAGTCAACATGCTTCCCACGGGGGTAAATTGCAGAGATCAGCATGGTTCCTACCCTTGGCCGACCTCTGTCCCAACACCACGCCTCTGACTCTTTTTCTCTCTCCTACTTTCTCTTCAGCTTTCACTTGCTTTCTCTCAACCTTCCTTTTGTTTACTCCACCTCCCTATACCTATTGTCCGCTGCTATATGTGGAGCTGACATCAAACTCCCTGCTCTCTCTCTTCCGTCCGTGTATCACCCTAAACTCACGTCCAGCAGGTGTACTCGTATCCACACCTGTTACAGCTGTGTGTCTGCTTACATCTGCCTGAGAAGAGCCTTATCAGCTTCCCGACATTTGTGCTTTGTGCAAAACTCACGTCTATCAATATGACGGTGTATATCTTTTCGTAACATCGGCCATTAGTATGCTAGTCGGGCTTGTTTAACAGTCCTATCTTTTCCAGGATGACCTGCATGTGCACTATCATGTATCGTTGTTAATACTTGAGGGATCATATCCTTGGGTACTAGTAATTTTTTATTTCTTCGGTGTGTTTGTTGTCCTGGGTTGATCCTGTATAAGGCGTTATTGACTATAGTGAATTGTTCAAATGGTGTATGTAGCTAGGGTAATTGTATGTTATCGCCACTTTCTGGTTAATATATGACTTTAGACCATGTGGGATCAAGTCTTTGTGCTTTTACGATTTCATCAGGGTTTGGGATGCCTCCCTTGAGGTCTAATGCCGCAACATGAGTAGCTGTTGGGTTTCTAGATAACGCATCGGCAACTGAGTTTATTTTGCCTTGTATGTAGTGAATATGTACATTGTAGTTGTCATGGTTGCATTTCCATCGTGCTTTCCTCCCAGAGGGAGGTTTTTCTTGGAACATACCCACGAGGGGTTTATGGTCTGTGAATAGGTGAGTCTCGTAACCATATACCAAATCTCAAAATTTTGTAATGCAAAGACCACTGCAAGGGCCTCTAAGTCTGTAGTGCAATAATTTTTCTCTGCACCTTTTAATTGTCTGCTTGCGAATGCAATTGGCTGATTCTTTTTACTTGTATCCTCTTGCATCAGGACTGCACCTATACCTCTGCTTGAGGCATCCGTACATTTTATAAAAGGTTTTCTGAAATTTGGATATGCCAAGCAAGGTGCATTGGTAAGTTTGCCTTTCAAGTCATTAAATGCTAATTTTGGTTCCTGTCCCCACTGGAATATGGCATCCTTTTTCAGTAGAGTGAATAGTGGATGTGCTGCATGAGAGAACTGGCTAATAAAGGACCGATAATATCCTGCTAGCCCCCCAAATTGTTTTACTTCATCTACGTTCGTTGGGTCGGGGACATCCCTTACCACCTGTATTTTGTTGGCAGACGTGTGAATGCCTTGGGCATCTAATTTGTGGCCTAAGAATTTTATTTCCTTGAAGCAAAATTTGCATTTAGACAGCGTAATTTTCAAATAAGCATCAGCAAGCTTTTGTAAGAGTTCGTCTAATTTCTGAAGGTGTTCATGAATCGTTCTAGTAGCTATGATAATGTCGTCTAGATAGACAAATATTCCTTTCCCTAGCATTAGCATTCCAGACAACACGTAATTCATCAGTTGCTGGAAAGTACCGGGTGCCGTTTTCAAACCCATAGGCATTTGCTTGTATTTGTAATGCCATGTATTTGTGGAGAAGGCAGTGTATTTACGGGACTGCTCGTCCAAAGAAATCTTGTAGTAACCATTAAGCAAATCGACTGTGGAAAAAACCTTATTCTCCGGTCCTATACTATGTAAAATGTCTGATAACAGTGGCGTTGGAAATCGGTCAGGTATGGTATGGGTATTGAGTTTATGGTAATCAACTACTGGACGCATTTCTCCGTTTCATTTGGGCACGGAATACAATGGTACATTCCAAGGGGAGACCGAGGGCTCAATAATACCCAGTTTTAGCATTTCATCAACATATTCGTTTGCAAGGGTACGCGATGAATGTGGAACTCTGTAGGCCTGTACAAAAATCGCTTGTTTGTGTGAAAGCACGTTAATTTTGTGATTTATCAGGTTTGTGCACCGTAATTGTTCTCTTGGTAGTGCTACGGTGTTATGATGTTTCTCCAAAAGTTTAAGAGATTGTGCTCTTCACGAAATTCTCCCGAGTGAATGAGGGTTTGTTTTATTCTTCCTCTGTCCGTAGACGTAGACTTTAGTTGTTCCGTTAACACTATTTCCATTATTGGACCTGGGCATTTCTCTATGTTGACTAGACAAGTCCCCTTTTTCATCCATACTCTTCCATTCATGTTATTAATTAGGAACACTTGAGTCTGTCCATCCTTATCCACCGTACATAATGCGTTTTCTACTGATACACCTTTCACCCTAAAAGATTCCTCTAAAACGAGAACTTTACTATTTTTGATCGAGGATTTAATAGTGATTGGCATATGAGAATTAGGTGGAATAACTACGTTATGGGTAAGATGGGTGGGACAGACTGATGAATTATGATCGTTATCCCTAGTCTGGGAGGATGTGGGCAGTGTGGAGACGTCTTAACCATCGTCTTTTTGTTTGTCTCCATTTAGATGTTTAATTCTTCCAATTCTTTTTAGCTCTCTACTATTGATAGGTGAGAAATCTGTGGGTAATTCTTCAATGAACTCTTGGTCAAACTCTATCCCATTCATTTGCAGGAGTAAAATTATGTTCTCCTCTCGCATTGTTTGTAGGCCTAACAATAGGTTGGCTTTTATCACTAAATTTTCTGCTATATAGAAAATAGCAGAGAATTCCCTTGTTGTATGGTTAAATCGCATGTTTAATCGTGTCATGCCTTTAACCACAATTTGTTTACCTTTTACTGCATATAGGTCTAATGCAGATTCTTCTAGGAAGGTCACTTTCTTCTTATTTCTAAAAATTCTATCTAATTCTTCTTGTGTTAATAAATTCACTGGAAAGCCTGTATCCAAGACACGCCTCGTATCTGAATTGCACGCCTCCTAGACTTAGACTTGTCTGTCTTTATGATTGGTCGTTTTTTGTCGTGGCTTGTCC
>JAGKTI010016253.1:8400-19619 GCA_018397915.1 Birgus latro
GCTGCAAGGCTTGGTAGATGAGTTTGGGAGAGTGTGTAAGAAACGGAATCTAAAGGTGAATGTAGGGAAGAGTAAAGTGATGGTCTTCGAGGGAAGTGAAGCCAGTGAATGGACAGTGAGATGGGAGGGGAAGGATATGGAGAATGTGAGTGAATTTAAGTACTTGGGCAGTGTGATGAGTAAGGATGGAAGTCTAGAAGGTGAAGTACTCGAAAGGGTGCAGCAGGGAAGGAAGGTTGCTGGTTCGTTGAAAGCAGTGATAAGAAACAGGGAGGTAAGCATGGAAGTGAAAAAGTTGTTACGTGACAGTATTGTGATACCAACTCTGACATATGGAAGTGAAGCTTGGACCTTGTTGGAAGGACAGAAGTCAAGAGTGAGAGCAGTGGAAATGAGTTATTTGAGAGGAGCATATGGAGTCACATGGAGAGACAGACTAACAAATGAGGAAATGAAGGAGCATTGTCATGATGTTGAGGAAGTGATGGGAAGCATTAGGAGAAACACGTTAAGGTGGTTTGGGCATGTGGAGGGGATGGAGAGTGAAAGACTGACGAGGAGAGTGTATGTGAGTGAGGTGGAGGGGGCGAGAGGGAGGGGGAGGCCGAGGATGAGATGGAGGGATGGAGTGGAGAGGTATATGAGAGAGAGGGGTGTGAGTTGGGAGCGTGGTAGTGAAATGGCAGGGGACAGAGTGACATGGAGGCAATTTGTTTGTGGCCATCCCGTGTGGGATTAAGGCGTCTGGCAATAGATAGATAGATAGATAGAATACGGTAAATAATGTATTTTTATTTGATTAGTTTTTATTAATAATAATAATGTAAAAAAAACATTAAAATACATTATCTCTGTTGAAGCATTTTAGGAAATGCTACTACCCTCCTGCTTCCTGCCAACAATCCAGCCCTCGCGACCCGCCCGAGCCTCCCGCATCCCTTGTCCAGCCATGCGGGCAGCTCCCAAGACCACGTGTCTGGTGGACTGCGCAGCAAGGCAGGTGAGCAAGTGAAAATTCATTTATGCAAGAGCAACTAAATTTGTGCTTGTGCACCTGCCTTTTCATGTGCAAAAGCGCAATATTGCACATGGTCTCTTGCGGTGCACAATGTGCAAACAATATTCACCGAAGCGCAAGGGTGCGCAAATGCGCTTTGCACAAGTACTTGCGCACCTGCCCAGCATTGGTGATAGGCATAACTGATAACAAGGTAAAATTTCTCACTAATCAATTTTCATTCTCAGCAATCAATTACCAAACAACAGCTCCCAGCATAAATTACTCATAAAATATATATTATAGACATGTCCATTTCAATGGATTTTAGACAATACAAGTATACCCCGGTTTAAACCCTCTGGTACGCAATTCTCCAGCCAAGACTACCCCCCAGGATGCAAAAACAGTCCTATTTTTCGACTGTCTCAAAGGTTAAAAGTGTTATGCCCAATTTACAGAGCCTGAATTTACACACCTGAAAACACAAACCCCACCCTCCTAGACCTAACAGTTACTGAGCTATGGCCCAACAAAGTTGATAGTAGTTAACTGTCGCGGCCGGGCGAGAAAGAAAATACGCTGCTCGCACCCATTCTCATCCCAAATATACGTACAAAAATCACCAAAATCAATAGTCTTTGGTGTGTGTAGATGTCATAAACCATTGTAAAGTGCTTAGAAAAAATAAAATGGTCATGACCCCCCCCCAAAAAAAATGATAAGTAGTAAAAATTACCCTCCCCTCCTCTCCCCTCCCCATATCTTCCCTCCCCTCCCCTCCCCTCCACACTACTCATCTCGCTATAGAAGGCATCTCTTACTGCGTGTTTGTCAATTTCCATATTTTCCTTCTACATGCATAGGTCCTCTTCATCACCTGCTCCTTAATCTCTTAACCGGGAGTCGTCACTCTTGTGACGCTCGGGCATAATGGATCAAACCGCAGGGCGTCACTTTTGTGATTCTGTGTTTTTCTTAATTCGTCTGGGCTTTCAAGTGGTGACTTGTATCATCTATCTGACTTGTATCATCTATCAGCACTGCAAATGTCCAACAATAGTCTGACATACTAAAGTCATCAGTACTGCCATCGATTGTTGCTAATTTAGCTATTTATCCCCATTCTGTACTCCCCTCCCTACCTCCCCTCCATTACCCTGTTCGCTCGCCCGCCCAGACATGCTGCGTTACGCATATCTGCCCCGGATTTTTCCACTTATTTCATCCATTGAAATGAGCCCTATGCCCTATTCTTTTACAAAATCATCATCATCATCATCTTCGTTTTTCGTCCTTCTGTTCCCATATTCAAACTGAGGTTGGACGTGCAATGGCTTTTCTCCACTGCTTCCTATCCTGGATTAAATCTTCTCCAATACCCAGGCTTTCCATATCTTGAGTTACAACACTTTTCCAGGTCTTCTTAGGTCTTCCTGGTGGTCGACATCCCACCACTTCCAGTTCCTCTGCTATTCTCAAACAACTCCCTTCCTCACTCCTCCTCACGTGACCAGACCATCTAAGCCGCTTCTGCCTCAGAATGATATCGAGATCCTTCACCCTGCATCTTCTGGCTACCTCCCCACCCAAAACTTTGTCCTCCCATCTCACTCCCGCCATGTATCTTAACATTCTACGATCAGTACTCCTCACAACATTTATCAGTCTATCTGTTAAAGCCCAAGTTTCAGCACCATATATCAATACTGGTTTAATGCAGGCCTCATATATTTTACTTCTGTGTCTCAGTAGTATGTGTTTGTTGACCAGTAGGCTAGCTATTTCCTTCCACGTTAACCTTGCTGCCGCCACTCTTGTTCTAACTGATCTCTCCACCTCTGCCTCGCAGTCCAATATATCTTCTAGATAGCAGAACTGCTGCACTTCCTGTAGTGTGTCCCCATTCACCTCTAGTGCATCCTCTATTCTTTTACAAAATGATATATATAAAAGAGAAATAAGATAAATGATAGTGCCATACACCTGGAATTAGCTAATTATTACCTGGCAACACCCCACGTGCACTCGTTCACCAATTTTCCCTGCTTTTTTTCCCTTGAAATATGCCGTATGACCTATTCTCGTAATATAAATATATATAAGAAAGGAAGGGAGAACCCTGAGTGATATTTACATTCACCTGGAACTTCCTAATTTATTATGTATTGTCTTGATTTCCTCCCATCGACTGTTGCCAATTTAGCTATACAGTGAAAGCTCGATTATCCAGGCTCGGATTATCCAGCCTTCGGTATATCCGGGCCGTGACTGAATGGTTCAGTGGTACAGTAATACATAGAATTATTCATACGATAGCTCCGGTTGCTAGCGAGCGAGGCACAGGTAAACGAGCATGAGTCTGTCCCCCCACCCACACCTCCTGCTCACAACTCGATCACATGGATGGCAAGGTGGAGTTTTGTTAGGCGACTGATAACCTAATCTAGCCTAACCTTGCTTAACTACCTAATAATTTAACCTATCTTAACCTGGGCTCTAGTTGGAGAATTGGGAAACGAAATCCACTTCTAACTGAAATCCACTTCTTATGTTGAATAAGTTTCTTTCATTATGCCGGAAACAGTCATAAGTACGGCCTGAAGAACGTGATGATGATAAAGGAGGAAATCTTTCAGCAAGAGAAGGTAATTATTACAAAATTCAAAGTAAAATAATACAGAAAACAAACTAGAGGAATATGAATTGAACTGGTAAAGTCTTTAGGCTGTATGCTTAGACAAAAATTTATGGGTTTCACAATTTTAGGAGACGAAATGGAACATTAGTGGTAGGTGGTGGCGACCATCATCCACTCACTTGATGTAGTGCTGCCTACTTCTTCCTTAGCCTTTATCATTCTTTTTCTGCGCCTGCCCTCCTTTCTTCCTATTTCTCCTATATTTCCTGTCACTTCTTACTGCTTTTCTTTCCTTTACAGGTGGCATTACATTGAGTGACAAGCCAAATGGTTTCCTGTAAGCCAAGAAACCATTTACAACGCTGGGTGGTAACCATATAACCAAACCATACGTGCTCCCTACATGTCAACAAGTGGGTTGGTGGAGGGTTAGTGCCCCTCCCCGTAAAATAAATAACTCAAAGTCAAATGGCCACCCCTTACGGGACTGTGGTGTCTGGCAATAGATAGATAGATAGATAGACAGAAATGGAACAGAAATGTTTGCTAATCAGAAAAAAATTACTCTACCATCTCACGTGTTCTCTTAAGTTAGCATTCAGTTTCACATTCTTCGTTACATACTGCACTTCCCATTTCAGACTGGCAGAGCATATAGTTATTTCTGTCTCTTTCAGTTAAGTGTACTTTATGTTCATTGTTTTGTTCGTTTTTAAGTGTGTGTGTGAAAGAGAGAGTATTGATGCAAACAATAATGTATTCCATTAACCCCTTCATAGCTGTCAGCCTTGAACAATGCTTTACTGTACCGGGGTCAGTGACGGTGAGTTAAACGCTATAAAAAAAAACTGCGAGCAATTATGGGAAGGGATCGAAGGTCACTGATATGTTTACACGACCCTACTCCACTGTCGCTAGCAGCTAGGCGGTCACTTCCTCTCAGATGTCTTTGCCGATATGTTTAAATGCTAATGTAACATGCCCCTTAATTTTGAGTAAGTTTCTTCCATTATGCCAAAAACAATAGTAGGTAAGGCTTAAGGAACATTATGATAATAAGACAGGAAATCTTGCTGCGAGAGAAAGGTAATTTACCACCCTCAAAATAAGCAGAAAAATACAGAAAACAAACTAGAGGAATATAAATTGACTTGGCAAGGTCATTAGGCTGTATGCTTACACGAAAATTTATAGGTTTCACAATTTTAGGGGACGAAATGGAGCAAAAATGTTTACTAGTCAGAAGAAAAAAAAAAAAAACTTTCGTATCATGTCTTCTCATAAGTTAGCATCCCACATTTTTTGTTCAGTGTCGCGGTTCCCAACACATTTCGGACCGACAAAGCACACAGTTATTTCTGCTCTTTGCAGCTGAGTGTACATTTACTGCTCATTCTTTGTTCGTTGTTATATGTATGTTTGAGACAGTATTGATACAAATAATTATGTATTTCCATTAACCCCTTCATAGCTGCCATCCTTGAACAATGCATTACTGCACCGGTGTCAGTGACGTTGAGTTAGGGAGCTATAAAATCTGCGAACAATTATGGGAAGGGAACGAAGGTCACTGGTATGGTTATACAAACCTGCTGTACCTTCCCAATAGCCAGATGTTTTTGTCAATATGTTTTAATGCTAATGTAACATGCGCCCTAATTTTATTCTTTCACGATTCATAGCAAATCAGAAGATGGGTTTAGGGACAAAAAAAAAAATAAAAGTGCACCAGACGAGTCTTACCACATCTGTAAGAAAAAGAAACTGATTTTAGAACTTAGAAAAAATGGTTCCAAGGCCTGCCACGGGAGCACGCAAATTTCTGAACTCACTGCCATTGAGGGGACTAAACATATGCTTTACTGTAAGCAGTAAAAGCACCTTACCAAATCAGTTCATCCTGATATTCTGTTATGTTTTTCTGACTGTTTCTGGGTTGGCAAATAAACATTTCTTGTTAAATCTGTTTCCCCGTTGTTTTTAGCTGCTCTGCTGGTGTGCAACTCTTGTTGTTAGTTAACGTAATGGCGGAAGGTACTGTTCTGATCTCATTGTTTAACCAAACCTGGCCTAACTTAGCTTAACTGCACCTAATGATTTAACATAACTTAATCTCCAGTTTGGATTGAATATGTTGAGTTTCTTCCACTGTGCTGGAAACAGTCGTAGGTACAGTCGCGTTCATGAGTCTCGTTACACAGGTGTTTTTGTTGTCTATTGCAGTGCTCACTGCTTTTGGAATATGGAACTTTTGTACTTTCTGCCTGACACACTGAACATAATTTGGTCGGTTAGCAAGTGAAATAATTCAACATCCTACCAACGGTGGACACAACAGCAGACAAGACAATTACATGTATATCAGGACTCACGAACGCGACTGTACACTTCAGGAACGTGACGATAATAACAGAGAGGATATTTTTCAGCAAGATAAAGAAATTTACCAAACTGAAACTAGGAAAATACAGAAACAAGCAGGATGCATATGCAAAGATTTGGTAAGGTCTTTCTGCTACGTTAAGTGTACATTTACCGGTAAATAAATCAGTCTAACAGTACTTATTTTTTGTTTCCTCCAGATTAATCATGATATCGGACTATTCAGTCACCCCTTCACACCATATAGCCTGGATAATCGGGCTATCTCTGTATTCCCCCATTCTGTACTCCTCTCCCTACCTCCCCTCCAAGCTGCCCCAGACGTGCCGCGCTACGCAAATCTGACCTGGATTTTACCACTGATTTCATCCATTGAAAAGAGCCCTATGTCCTATTCTTTTACAAAATAATATATATAAAAAAATAAATAAATGATAGTGCCATACACCTGGAATTAGCTAATTATCACCTGGCAACACCCCACATGCACTCGTTCGCTAACTTTCCCTGCTTTTTTTCCCTTGAAATATGCCATATGACCTATTCTTGTAATATAAATGTATATAAGAAAGGAAGGGAGAAGCCTGAGTGATACTTACATTCACCTGGAACTACCTAATTTTTTATGTATTGTCTAGATTTCCTACCAGTTATTTCATGGCATATGACTTAGCAATTGTCATCACACTGACACTGTCAACCCTTCCCGCCCATACGCCACATGTGATGCACTCAGTTCCTTACTGTCTTTGGAGCAGTGAAAATGTCACACTGACGCCCCTCCATTTCCGCCAGTTCTGCACCCACTGCAAAGGGCCCTGTGACCTCTACCCCTACAAAACCTCGTGTGAAAAGGGGTAAAGGACTAAGTGATTCTGCAGTGGAACGTGAATTGGAAGAATTATCAATGATAATGATGGACAGTGACTTTGAATTGTCAGGTGATGAATCGTGTGATGAGCCAGAGGAAATCGTGACACAAACTGCTAGTATGAGTGCTTCACTCTCCCAAGTTCCTCCTAGCTCCAAGGGAAAGGAGCCCTTAGTGCTGGAAGGGAAGGAATTTGGGAAGGGAGTGAAGAGGAGGCGGGTTTGCCCTAGTACAATGGCCCCGCATGACCCAGCCCACCATGAGTCCAGAGGTGAATTACCCGGTTCTCCCAGCCCAACCTCACTAATATTATCGATATCTTCAGCTGAAATTTCTCCTGAGTCGCCGTCGTCAGAGTCTCCACCAGCACCTACAGTGAAGGCAGGCCGTAGGGGACGAGGTAAATCCCTAACTTGTAGGAGTAGAGTAGCATCTACAGTTAGGGCTGCTAGTGCTACTTGGCAACCTAGGGCTAGTCGGAGTGCCCTTGGAACGACTCAGTCCACCTTAACCCTTACCCTCTCGCACCCGGACCCAGCCTACAACGCCACGAAAGGGAACCCTGGACGCCTTCGTGTGGACGGAGTCGTCTGATCCCAGGAGAACTCCACTTTGATGAGTTCCTCAGGGATACAGCCTGCCTTCACTCTAGATGAGGATGCTGAGTGTGCTGACTACCTTTTGGCCTTCCTTGATGATGAAGTTATGCGCACACATGTGATGAAACCAACAGGTACGAGTCACAACGTGCTGCAAGTGGTACAGGTGCAGGGAAAATGAAAGATTGGACCATGCTTGGGGTGCAAGAACTGTTTGTGTTTTTCACCCTCATGCTTCTCATGCCCCATTCAAAGAAGCATGAGATGGACGACTACTGGTCCATGGACCCCCTACTACCATCACCCACCTTCAATAGGTACATGGCCAGAGATCACTTCCACAACATCATGGGAAACCTGCACTTCGCCGACAACGACGTACCTTCCCAAACTGACCCACTCTGGAAGATCCGGTGACCAGAATGAAGAATAAATTTATGTCATTCTTCCACCCACTTCAGATGGTTGTCACAGATGAATCCTGGGTTCTGTTCAGAGGACGTCTGAGGTTCGTACAGTACATTCCAAGCAAATGTCATCACTTTGAAATCAAGTTCTTTGCACTGTGCGACTGTAAGACAGGGTACATCCTTGACTTCGTCATCTATTCGGCCAGCACTGTCGATCTGGACAAAACACACCCCTTTGGCTTCTCAGGCTGTGTAGTGAAAGTGCTGCTTGAAAAGTATTTTAGTGGGAATCATGTGCTGTATACTGACAACTACTATACAGCACTGAAACTTGCTAAATACCTTTCAGAGAACGGCATCGGCTCCTGCGGCACTGTCAAGAGCAATCGTGCCTAATTCCCCAAGGCAGGAAGTTCCCAGTGAGGAGACATGCACCTAGGCAAGTCTGAGAAGATGCTGGCAATACGGTGGCATGGCAAGAGGATCGTGCACATGCTCACCACCATACACAAGGAGGAAATGAAAGACAGTGGGAAGATCGACCGTAGGGCAGGCAAACGTATGAAGAAACCTGATGCTGTGATTGACTACAATATCAACATGCGGCTGGTGGACAAGTCGGAGATGATGACTGGAGAGATCGACTGCCTCCGGAAGAATACCAGGTGGTACAGGAAAGTGTTTCTGCATCTCCTT
This sequence comes from Birgus latro, assembly GCA_018397915.1. NCBI lineage: Eukaryota > Metazoa > Arthropoda > Malacostraca > Decapoda > Coenobitidae > Birgus > Birgus latro. Next base: position 16,997 of record JAGKTI010016253.1, read on the forward strand.
GACATGACGATGCTGAACACCTTCATCCTGTACAAGATGAAGGTAAAGCCACCAAAGTCCTTCTCCCTGAGGTTGGTCGCTAGGACTTGTGTTCAGCAGCTGCTTGAAAGATATGGTAGGGTGACAGCAGCAGCTCCAAGGTGCCATTCTGCGAGACTTCCTGACAGACTTGAGCAGAGGGCGTACTTAGAATGGCACAGACTGGTACAAATGCCTGCCACAGAGAAGAGGAAGGCTGCAATCTGCAAGTGTCAGGTGTGTGCACATATCATCAGATGCACACCTGAGCTCAAACGCACCTATTGGCAGTGCGCTGAGTGCCAGGTTCCCCTCTGAGTATCCTGCTTCTTTGAACACCACTGCCTGAAAAATTTCTAAAACAGTGCAAAGGGGAATGTAAATAATGTGTGTAAATCATGTGTAAATAGCAAGTGAAAGCAATGGATGTAAATATGATTGAACAGTGGAATAGAGTTTTATAAGTTACTGCAAGTGGCAGTGCGTTACATAGTGTAAATAATTAGTAATATAAGAATATGAGTACAAATAGTTGGAGTAATGAAAGTGAAAACTTCGCTCTCTATGTTGTTTGCTGAACGAGAAAGTGAATGCCTGGAGTGAAAATAAACTACAATTACTGAAGGAAACTTATCGATAAATACTGCAGATATATATAAGTGTAAGAAAGTACTAGGAATAATAAAGTGTGAGTGTGTTTATGAATAATAAATGACAGAATACGAGCAGCAAACTAGCGCGAGTGGGAGGCTCGTACGCGCTCGTATTTTACATTGCTTTCACAGTGTTTTTTTGGGGGGAGTATGGATTCCAAACTACTTGGAAATCATTCAATGGTGTTTCTAGTGATAATATCAGGCTGTGGTAATCATATTACTGGATGTCGGGAAGTGTAAAGTGGAGACTTCGTTACCCAACTTCAGAAGTCTCCACAAGTCCTATGATAATAGACGAAGGCTCAACGAACATCCCAGGAGAAAGCTGAAGGTATGTGCCATATACATATGTAACTATAATATTCTAGGACTAATAACTGATTTTTGGCAAATATTTTTAAAAAGTCAGTCGGAGTGTGAATATCCCCGTGGGACGTGCACAACGCGCCTCCGACAACCCCGGAGTTAAGGGGTTAAGCATCATGTCACATATCAGTATTTCGTGTTGCTGCAGACATTATTTGCTCCCTCTACATTTCACATCCCTCACCAACCTCCTATCAGCCCTCCTGACCAGGAAATAGTCTACTGTATCTGGCAAATATTTCCCCCTGACTCGTATGTAATCAACCTACCCTCTCTCTCTTCCAAAAATGCATGTTGCAAACAATCACGTTCACTGCCTACCCAAACTCGAGAATCCTTTCCCCTTCCACATTCAGCACGCCATATGCGAACCCCCTATCCAGAGTTTAATATCAGACATCAAGGGTTCCAGTTTATTCTTGGTATCATTAATTTCTGTCATCTAAACATAAAGTTCAGTGTCATTAGCAAAAAAATTGTAGAAAATATCATGAGCACCAAGCACAGATGATAAACTACTAGTTTAACCTGTGAATCGAACTGGGCCTAAAATAAGTCCATGAAAAACTCCAAACAGAAAGAGAACCAGACACAAGTAAAGTGTTATCCACAACTATTCTGAGATTTGTTAGACAGATATGACTAAAGGAGCAAAAGAACATTACCATGGACACCATAAAAATGTAGGTCATTTAACAGAAATTCATGATCTGCTATGTCAAGAGCTGCATCATTTATATCACATGGGGCAGATATGAGGTCGCACTCATTACCAGTATGGTAATGTCAATTTTAAGCTTAAGAGAGTGCACAGAAATGTACAGTATATCTTCAGTACTTACTGTCCATTGGTTATGAAGTTGCTCTACATGTTATTACATTACTTCATCCAATACTTTTACTCACTTTCCTTGTTATAACACCATTGATACACAGTAATCCCTCTAATATCCGGACGCCCAATAACCGGACATACTCACTAACCGGACATTCTGGGCTGCCCAACCCCCAAAATGAAAAAAAAATCCGAAAAAAATCGATTCATTTTCGATTTTTTGGGACCGCGTCAGTTTGAATTTCCCGCGCGTGCCGATCCCCTCTGTTTACACTCGTGACGCCACTATCGGTCACCATTACCCACTCCCCTCCTCCCTCGTGAACAACTCCGAAAATGGCGGCCGAAGTGATTGCTTTTGTGGTAATACCCTACCTCCTACAGTGCTTGATACTGCTCTTCACCTTCTTCATCATGTGTGTGATGATGGCCCCGCCTCCTGAGAAGAGGAAAAGAGTGGTTCTGACTCTGGAGAAGAACAGGCAGATATTGGACAAGGTGGACGCCGGCTTGGTCAACAGGGCGCATCTTACGTGAGTTCAACCTCCCTCGCTCCACCTTGTTTGATATCAAGAAGTCCCGAGACAAACTACAGCAGTACACGGCTGATTTCGCATCGAAGACCAGATGAAACGTACAGAGGAAGGTGATGTTTACTCCTAAGTGTGCAGACATCGACCGCTCCATGTTGATTTCGTATTGACAACAACGTGCTGCTGGTGTGTTGGTACGTGGAACGGAGCTGAAA
>JAGKTI010016254.1:0-19617 GCA_018397915.1 Birgus latro
GGAGGTGGGGCTGGAGTTAGCTCGGTTGCTAGGGTGAGAAGTGGTTGGAAGAAGTTCAGGGAGCTGTTGCCTCTCCTGACATTGAGAGGACTCTCCTTACGTGCTAAGGGGTCTTTGTATGCAGCATGTTTTAGGAGTGTGATGCTGTTTGGTAGTGACACCTGGGCAGTATAGGAAGAGGATATTCGCAGGTTTAAACGTACAGAAATGTCGATGATTAGGTGGATGTGCTGTGCGTCCCTGCGTGCAAGGCCTGGGGGGGCTGGGTTTACAATGGACAAGTTGAGAGGTAGGATGGGACTGGAGTGTATTGGTGTTGTGATGAGGAGAGGTAGGCTGAGGTGGTTTGGACATGTGGAGAGGATGGGGGATGGTAATTGGGTACAGAGGGTGAGAGGTGTTAATATGGGGGGGGGGTAGACTGAGAAAGACATGGGATGAGGTCATTAAGTGTGACTTAAGGGTTAAGGGACTGAACAGGGAGGCTGCCAGGGATCGAGCAGCGTGGAAAGCCGCCATTAGGTGACTAAGGCCGACGCATGCAAGCATGCTGGAGCCTTCAAAAACGAAACGATTTGCCAAACTTGGGCCCAGTTAAACAGCTGATCAAGATCTCACTGAATTGCTTGCCTTTGCAGTACTGTATCTGCTCTGTTACCTATTTTAGTATCATCAGCAAATTTTGAAGTCTTACAACAGAATCCTTCATCAATATTATTTACATATATTAAGAAAAGAATAGGACCTAACACGGAACCCTGTGGCACTCCACTTGTAACGTTTATCCAGTCTGACTCTTTTCCATTAATTACAACTCTTTGCTTTCGTCCAGAGAGCCAATTTTCTACCCAACCAAGAACATTGCCGCTGAAACCATGTGACTCTAGCTTCTGAAGGAGTCTTTTGTGTGGAACTTTGTCAAAGGCCTTTTGAAAACCTAGGTAGACCACATCAACAGATTTAGTCTCATCATACATATTCAGTATATCATTGAAAAAGTCCAGCAGATTCGTGAGGCAAGAGCGATTATTACGAAAACCATGTTGCAAATCTTTGATGAGACTGTTTGTTTCTAAGTGTTTCACTAACTTGTCTCTGATAATAGTTTCGAGCAATTTGCAAACCACCGATGTTAAACTAATTGGGCGGTAGTTTTCTGGTTTGGCTCTGTTGCCCTTTTTGAATATTGGGGTTACGTTGGCAAGCTTCCATTCATGTGACACCTTACTGCTCTTAAGTGATAAGTTGAAAAGTTCAGACAAAGGCTTTGATACTTCATTCTGTAGTTCCTTCAATACACATGGAGATATTTTGTCTGGTCCTGGTGTTTTATTCTCTTTTAATTTGTTTACTGCAAGCAGTACGTCGCAATCGCTAACTGTGATGTCAGTAATTGTGTTGCCCTCTTCTATAGGAATGGGGGAAACAGCAGGAATCGTATGTATATTTTCTGTTGTAAATACTGATGTGAAGAACCTATTAAGAATTTTCGCCATCATAGTTTCATCATCAGTGTGCTCTCTGTTATCTGTGATCAAGAGACCGATTGTTAGAGTTATTACCTTTTTGCTTCTTATGTAACTGAAAAATTCTTTGGGATTTGATTTACTGATACTTGCAATATGTGCCTCAAGGTCTTTCTTACTGCATTTAATTAATTCTTTGGCTTTTCGTCGAAGGGCATCGTAATCATTTTTATAACTTTGACTCTTTGTGGTATTACAGTTTTTATATGCAAGGTTTTTAGCTTTCAGACAATGTTTAATGTCAGAGTTCCACCATTTGGGTTTAGAATTTTTGGCAGGCCTTCTGTTGCGGACTGCAATGCATAACCTGACAGCACTGTTGCGAGTTTCCGTTAAAAAATTCCAAGCATCATTGATATCTGAAGTTTGGACAATGGGATGCCAGTCGCCTGCACCTATAATTGCCTTTAATTTCTTAAAATTTGCTCTCTTAAAGTCAGGCACTTTCTCACAACTGGCCCTGACACTGTCTTCACAGAATTTAATGTTGAATGTAACTATGCGATGATCACTTGTACTAAATTCTTCTCCTACAATTACATTACTCACTACATTTTCTGATGTGGCTAAGACAAGATCTAGGATGTTACATCCACGTGTCGGATAATTTACAAATAAGGTGGTAGTATTTAACTGTGAGAACTGCAGTTTGCTCAACTTTATCAACCACTTCATTAAAAGTTAGTGCTTAAGCATGTGCTTATTTATGTTAGATTAGATTAGGGTAGGATAAATCTGGTTAGGCTGAGAAAGGTTAGGTAATGTTTATGTTAGGATAAATTACAGTATCCTAAGTTGTTAGGATAATTCTGGTTAGGCTAACCTCACCTAACCTTTGACATCCCTGCAACCCACATCTGCCCACATCATAATACCTGAGCTACCAAGCCAAAACCTGAACTAACCATCATAACCAAAACCTAACTTAACCATCCCAGATTAACTTCTCTATTCAAAAACTTACCAGAACTCAATTTGTACCCTAACTGAACTCCAAAACATAACATAACCAATGGTTAACCATAACCCAAACTTTGAATTTTTCCAAAATTCTTGGTCCTAGACCAAAAATAAGAAAACACACCCATCCCTACAATTTTAAACTCTATCAGATAATACAATTTGTTAACTAATCCCAACATCTCATAACCAAATTCTATGGCATTTCAAGATGGCCATCTGTCATTGGCACCCATAATGGCATCTGTCTACCTCTGGTGCAGTTGGAACTGTAAATGAAGACCACTTTTTCAATGCGATTCACTATTTATAAAAGAATGAATAACAAACTGAAAAAAATAAATAAATAAATACCATGAAGCACTTCAGTCAAGAAAAAACTGGGGAAAATTGCAAAATAACACATTGTTCAGCTGGTATGAGATGGCAGACCTAGGCTAGCAGGGGTAGTAGTTCAAGACTCACTGTTACATAAATGTTGTGTTACTGTACATTCTACCACATCAGTCACTTGTCGAAGGTGTTGTGCATTTTATGTGCTTACTGTATAGCTCCTTATGAAGGTATTGTGCTGCTGTGAGTGGGTAATGAATATATTATGACCATATACACACATACTTGGTGGGGGGCTGACTGAAATCACACAGTAATAAACCTCTATGGCCACTTGACCTAACCACATATAACCTATGTTATAACCATATCAGTAACTAAAAAAATCATTCATTCATTCATTCATTATCCAATCCTATGTCGCCCCACAGAGAAGCATAGAAGCCCGGGGCTAGGCAAGTTGGTTCTGACATTTAAGATGAGAGTGACCAGCCTCACTCATCCCTGAATGGCATTACGTGAGCAATAAACCCCAACCACCCTTTGGATATAAACCTTCACCGGCTCAATCCGATTGGAGAGCCGTAATTACCCACTAAACCACCAAGCGCCAAAATTTGGTTACAGTATATGGTTACCACCCAGAGTAGTAAATGGTTTCCTGGTGTACAGGAAACCATTTGGCTTGTCACTCAGTGTAGATTCACCCACAGGCAGAAGGACGAGGAAAGAATGAAGGCAAGAAAGACAGAAGAGGGAGTGTACAGTCAGCCGTAGGCAGAAGGACAAGGAAAGAATGAAGGAAAGACAGAAGAGGATTGAAGGAAAGAAGATGTTACTTAACCTAACCTCTTTGGATACCAAGGGATGTCTATAGAGGAATACAGGTATTCTGACTGCTCTCCTCAAAGGTTGAATTTCTAGCAAACATACTGGCAAGAATATTATCTTTTCCATGGGGGTCATTTACAACATTGTCATCATAGGATCTTAGCAGTCAGCCTCACTGTACAGTCAATCATTATACAATCACTAGCTTACACGATCTTAGCATTTTAGCCCTTCAATATCTGACAGCCATTTTCAATTATACAATCGTTACAATCCCTAAATTTGATATACAGTACTATCAATTGTTACCCAATCGCGTTTCCATGAACATAACATAATCGTATGGTGAGTCTCACCTGTGTGTGTGTGTGTGTGTGCATGCATGTGTGCATGTAAAAATGCAAGTCATGGAAAGCACAGGAAAAGCAAAAGCAAGCCTGTGTAAACCAAATCACCTCGGGGGTTCAGAGTGGCATCATGGAATGCAGGTAGTCTGAAGGGAGAGGGAAGGAAGACATGGAGACTCTGAGCAAGTGGCTGGTGGATGTCTGCTGCCATCAGCAAGTTAGGTTCAGTGGAGGATCAGCTAGGATGATTGTTGGGATGGACTGTTGGTATAAGCTATTTTGGAAGGGAAAAGTAGACAGAAATGGTGGTGTGAGCGTGATGGTTGAGAAAAAATTGGTGGAATGTGTCGTGAATGTAATGAGCAAAAGAAAGTACAGTATTATAGCAGTGAAAATATTATTTGGTAAACTCATGGAGGAAATAGCAGCCAGATAGACTATTGAATGGTCAGGAGGGTTGATAGGAGGTTCGTGAGGGATGTTAAAGTTATAGGGAGCAAGTAGTGTGTGCTACAACACACATTTTTTATATGTGACATGGTGCTTAAGGAGCAAGTGATGAAAAAGAGGACCGATGCACCTAGGAGAAAAACATGGAAATTGAAAAACCAAGCAGTGAAGGATGCCTTATATAGCGACAGGAATAGAGTGGTGGTTGTACAGGGAGACGTTGATAGAAGTGTTAATGAACACTACACAGTCTTCAAGAACAACCTCATGAGAGCTACTGATTCAGTGTGTGGATGGACATAAAGTAGCTTAGTGGTGGAATGAGGGTGTAGAAGCTGCAGTTAAGGAGAAAAGAAGGATTTTCTGGGAGTGGAGGAAGGGTGGTAGCAGAAAGAAACACTTAGCTGCCAAGCATAGGGCTAGACAAGAGGTTTACAGGGCAAAGTCTGAATCTCAGAAACTTTTACATGACAAAATAAATAGTGGGGAAAAGAATATGATACTTAAGGTGGCAAATCAGACGAGGAGGGAGAATAGGGGTATCATTGGTGAGCAGTGTGTGAAGAATGAAGAAGGAAAGGCAATAGTGAACATTGGGGATATTAAAGATGCCTCGAGAGAGCACTAAAACTGGTTGTTGAATGAGAAGTTTGACTCCAGCAGATCCAGTGATTCGCCCTTGGCCTTTGATTGATGCTGCTACTGTGAGCAGGGCAATAGGCAGAATGTGGGTGGGGAAGGTAGCAGGTGTGTCTGGGTTGACTCTTGAAATGTTGAAAGCCTCAGGGGATACAGGAGTGGGGTTAGTCACTGATTTGATAAATACGATTATTTATGAGTGTTATCCCAGATGATTAACTGAAGAGTGTAATTGTAAATGTGCATAAGGGGAAGGGTGATGACCTGGAAAGAGGAAATTATAGAGGCATAAAGCTTTTGGAAGAGATAATGAAGGTCATGGAGAAAGGTCTAGAAGATAGGATTAGAGAAATTGTGAATACTGATGAGATGTAGTTTGGAATTATGCAAGGCAAGGGGACCACTGAGCCATATTCACTGTTCAACAGCTTCAGGAAATATATATAAAATATATAGGAAAGAAAAGAGAACTGTAATTTGTTTGAAAGCCTTTGACAGAGTCCCTAGAGAGGAGGTGAAGTGGGCAATGAGAATGCCTGGGATCAAGGAGTGGCTGGTAAGGGTGGTTATGGCCATGTATGTGGGTGCTCACACCCAAGTAAGGGTGAATTAAGTTTTGAGTGAGGAGTTTTCCACGAATGTTGGTGTGCATCAGAGGTCAGTCTTGAGCCCCATGTTGTTTATTATGGTACTTGAAGCCCTCTCACGTGACTTCAGAAATGAACTCCTGTGGGAGATGTTGTACGTTGATCATCTGGTGTCGACTGCAGAGAATGAAATGGAGGTGGAGGAAATATTTAGGAAATGGAGAGATGGTATGGGGCACAAGGGCTTAAGAGTAAATGTGGATAAGACAAAAGTGATAGTATCTAAGGCTGGGGGCGGTACTGTCAAAGAAGAGTGGGAGTGGCCATGTGCGATTTGCCACAAGGAAGTGAAAAGTAATTCCATCTTGTGCAGTGTTTATGATAAGTGGGTGCATAAGAGACGTAGTGGTATCAGAGGTAGACTGCGAGATAATGCTGATTTCATGTGTGAGGTGTGACAGGGATAGCATGTGGAGACTGCCAAGCATGCAAAGACTGCACCTGCTGGTAAGCCTCTTGAATGTGTGGAAGAGTTTTGTTATTTAGGAGACACATTATGTGCTGGAGGTGGGGCTGGAGCTAGCTCTGTTGATAGAGTAAGGAGTGGGTGGAAGAAGTTCAGGGAGCTGTTGCCTCTCCTGACTCTGAGAGAGCTCTCCCTCTGTGCTAAGGGACCTTTGTAAGCGGCATGTGTTAGGAGTGTAATGCTGAATGGTAGTGAGATCTGGGCAGTACTGGAAGAAGATATTCGCAGGCTCAAACGTACAGAAATGGCAAAGATTAGGCGGAAGTAAAGTGCGTCCCTGAATGCGAGACCTGGGGGGGGTCTAGGTTTACAATGGAAGAGTTGAGAGGTAGAATGGGACTGGAGTTTATCTGTGTTGTGGTGAGGAAGGGTAGATTGTGATGGTTTGGGCAGGTGGAGAGGATTGGGGTATGGTAATTGGGTGCAGAAGGTGAGAAGTGTTAATGTTAGGGGTAGGGTGGCAAGAGGTTGACCGAAAAAAACCTGGGACGAGGTCATTGAGTGTGACCTCGGAGATAAGTGATTAAACAGGGAAGCTGCCAGAGATCAAGCAGTGTGGACAGCCGCCATTAAGTGACCAAGGCCAACGCATGCAGCATGTTGGAGCCTTCAAAAACGAAACTAAAAGATGAAACGATGATTACAGATATCTCAGCATATGCTCCATGAGTTAGCTTGGATGATGAAGAAAAAGACAGATTCTGGGATGACTTGATACATGTGGTTGGTGGTATGGGGGATGAAGAGAATGTTGTTTTGGGTGGGGATTTAAGTGGTCATGTGGGTGAAGCAGCTCAAGGCTACGATAAAGTGCATGGGGGATAAGCATATGGTGTGGGGAATGCAGAAGAGGAAAGGATACTCATTTGGGGAGGCAATGAACATGATTGTGTTTGCCACAAAGTTTTGGAAAAGCAAGAGTAGGCTGACTAAATAAGTCTGGGGGTAATAGTAGCCAGACTGGTTATTTCCTGGTCATGAGGGCTGATAAGGGGTTAGTGAAGGATGTTAAAGTTATAGGGGGCAAAGAAGGTGTCCAGCAACTTCAATTATTGAAATGTGACATGGTGCTGAAGCAGAAGGTACTGATGGAGAGGACCTATGCAACTGGGAGGAAAATATGAAGTTGAAGAAACAAACAGTAGGGCATCTTTCTATAGCAACAGCAAGATGAGTCAAGTGAAGCTGTGGAAAGAAGTGTTTGTGAGCAGTACAAAGCTCTTAAGGACAGTCACTTGACAGTTACTGATTCGGAGTGTGGATAGGCAAGGGACCCTTCAAGACAAGGTAGCATGGTGGTGGGACGAGGGTGTGAAAGCTACAGGTAAGGAGAAAAGCAGACTTTTCCAGGAATGGAAAAAGGATGGACACAGAAAGGAATACTTGACTGCCAAGCACAGGCCCAGAAAGGAGGTATACAGAGCAAAATCTGAGTCTCAGAGACTTTTACCAGATAACCTAAATAGTGCTGAAAGGAAGAATGTTTTATTTAAAGTTCCAAATAAATTGAGGGAAAACAGCGGTATCTTAGGTGAGCAGTTTATTAAGAATGATGAAAGAAATGTAGTGGCGAACAGTGAGGATATCAAAGATGCCTGGAGAGAGTTTTTATAACCAGTTGCTGAATGAGAAGTATGACTGAAAGAGGGAAGGTTTGGAGTCAGCAAATCAAGTGTTTGATCTTTGGCCTTTGATTAATGCTACTATCATGAGTATGGCCACCAGCAGATGAAGTTGGATATGGTGGTGGGTGTGTCTGGGTTGACTGCTGCAATGATGAAAGCCTCAGGAGATATGGAGTGTCAAAAACTAAAAAAATTAAAAACTTGGTTTGAATTTATTCCCCTATTAACACCAAGTTAAACTAAGTAATAGAAGTCTCTTTAGATGGGAGGGTATAAATCACCTATTCTTTCTCATTATATCCTAGCAGGTTCCCCTCAATTTGGCCAAATCTCTATGGATACTTAGCTAGATAGTGTCGGTAGTGTCGGAATGACAGACGACAACGGGCTAGCGGTCTTGGTTAGGTTTGCAAGGGTCTATCCAGCATCCTGGTACAACTTATTTACAGCGTGCAGCTTTAACAAGCTTAAGCACTGACTGAGCAATGGTGTATCTCCCTCTCTCTCATAGGATTCAGAGATGCCAAACATTAATTACAGTTACTTAAATACAATGAATTACAGTAATCTCTCTACTATCCGAACAACCACCATCCGGTTACCTCACTGTTCGGACATCGTAGGCTGATGGCCAAAACCTCAAAATTGCAACAACAACAACAACAACAACAACAAAAATCCAATTTTTTCCGACCGCGTCAGTTTGAATTTCCCGCCCGCGCCGACCAGCTCCCTTCCCCCCCTGTCCCCCTCCTCCTAGTTCTGTCTCAACTCCCATGAACAGTGGACGGCTGTCCAATCGTTTGCGGTATTTTCGTTCGTTTAAATAATCAAAAGTCACAGTGCTAAGGATTAAGTGTAGTTAAACAATGGATTACTGGACATGCTTCAAGAGCAATTATGACCACTGTAAAAACCTTAGAGGTGGGGGTAAACAAGGAGTAAATAACAATCATGGACATGTAAGTAAACATTGTCAACTGCTAAATACTTTCCATAATCACTTCTAAATCCTCATTCTCTGGTTACATTTTATTTACTCCATGCTTTGTGTCCCATATTTGAGTGCAGAGGTTGTGAAAGAGGTGATTTTCTCAGTGATTACCATGTCTCTTACATATGTTCACTATCTAGTCAACTGGTGGACATTTGTGCCCTACACACCTCTAAATCATAATTTTTCTGGTTACATTGTATTTACTTCATGCTTTGTGTCCCATATTTGAGTGCATAAGCTGTGAAAAGGTGATTTTCTCAGTAATAATCATGTCTTTTCCTTACGTTCATTGTGTAGTCAGCAGGCAAACACCCCTGCCTTACTCACCTCAAAATCATCATTTTTGGGTTAAAATTCAATTAAGTCATGCTTTGTGCCAATTATTTATGTGAATGGGGTCTTAATTAAGTGCTATGCATGTTCGGTAGGGAGGTAGGTAGGTAGGTGGTTTTCTGATTTAGGTTAGGTTAGGTTAGGGTCAAGAATGACCGGTGCTGTTGGTGAACAGTGAACACCTTTGCCATACCTAACTCTTTTTCTAGTAACAATTTATTTATTTGATGCTTTGTATCCCATATTTTAGTGCATAAGATGTAAGAAATGATCATTTTCATAGTGACTGCCACGTCCGATACTTACTTACACTAACCTGCCAACTCGTGAACACCCCTGCCTTACTCACCTCAAAGTCATCATTTTGGGGTTAAAATTCGATTAATTCATGCTTTGTGCCAATTATTTATGTGAATGGGGTTTTAAATTTGTGCTATGCATGTCCGGTAGGAAGGTAGGTAGGTGGGTTTCTGATTTAGGTTAGGTTAGGTTAGGGTTAAGAATGTCCGGTGCAGTTGGTGAACAGTGAACACCTTTGCCATACCTACCTCTTTTTCTGGTAACAATTTATTTATCTGATGCTTTGTATCCCATATTTCAGTGCATAAGATGTGAGAAATGATCATTTTCATAGTGACTGCCACGTCCGATACTTACTTACACTAACCTGCGAACTCGTGAGCACCACTGCCTTACTCACCTCAAATTCATCATTTTTGGGTTAAAATTCGATTAATTCATGCTTTGTACCAATTATTTATGTGAATAGGGTCTTAAATAAGTGCTATGCATGTCCAGTAGGGAGGTAGGTAGGTGGTTTTCTGATTTAGGTTAGGTTAGGTTAGGGTCAAGAATGTCCGGTGCAGTTGGTGAACAGTGAACACCTTTGCCATACCTAACTCTTTTTCTGGTAACAATTTATTTATATGATGCCTTGTGTCCCATATCTTAGTGCATAAGATGTGAGAAATGATCATTTTCATAGTGACTGCCATGTCCGATACTTATTTACACTAAGCTGCCAACTCATGAACATCTATGCCTTACTTACCTCAAAATCATCATTTTTGGGTTAAAATTCAATGAATTCACGCTTTGTGTCCATTATTTAATGCATACGGTGTGAGAAAGGGTGATTTTCATAGTGATTTCCATGTCTGATACTTACACTTCCTGGCAAGTTGTGAGCACCTATGCCTTACTCACCTCTAAATCATCATTTTTGGGTTAAAATTCAGTTAATTCATGCTTTGTGTGCATTATTTATGTGAAAGGGGACTTAAATAAGTGCTATGCATGTCCGGTAGGGAATTAGGAAGGTGGTTTTCTGATTTAGGTTAGGTTAGGTTAGGTTAGGGTCATGAATGACCAGTGCTGGAGCTTCAGGGCCACTATCTGGACAAGACCACTTTCTGGTCATGCCTTTGGCTCTATTATGTCGGATAGTGGGAAGATTACTGTAGTTCACAAAATTTACAAGGAAGCCCCAATTAAACAAATCAATCTTATTTTCAAATAAGAATAAGATCAAACATTTATTTTATGAAGGTTAAGATATAATGCCTTATCCCATTTTCCACATCAGCACACTGAGCATGAGCAGTCAGGTACAGTGGAATAATCTTAACCTTCTAAGTATTTATACACATATTTACATTATACTTGCCCATATAGGTTAAACGCAGTAGCACTTAATTTAATAATAAAAAGGATTATTATCTAGAAATTAAAGCAAATCCCTGGATTAATAAACCACTGAAACTGGCAATATATGCTCTCTGGAATTTTCTTCTGCCTTCAACTGGACAACTATTTTTATCTTGCACATTTTACCACTAAACACAAGATATCTCAATGGGTGAAAATAGTTTCCACAGTTTTGGGGCCGGGTGAAGAATGATACGCTGTGTCATGTAACGTGACCCTCGGCCAGAAGATATCTCCTCAAGTCTCGAGAACCCTGTGATGCAGCTCTTCTAGGTCGTACAACTTGACCCCATTGTTCTCCACCATTCACAATCTCAGGGATAGCCGTTAACTCAAGGGGCACCAATTAATTATTGGTTTTTATGTTGATATGTCCCCTACATTTAATTTCAACAAGTCTCAGCACCCTCTCCGAATCAGGATGTGTGGAGAGGACTTCAGCTAATGGCCACTGGGATCTAGGTTGGTTAGGCTAACCACATCTCCCATTTTATGACTGACTTGTTACTGGCAGCTTGAGCCCCATTAAACCTTTCTCTTAGGGTCAAAAGATAATCTTTGCCCCAATGTCTATTCCAGATGTCCAATACTTTCTCAAACACTGATATCCCTCACGCAGTTGTTGCCCTAGTTCATTATCCTCTACGATGGGATCATCTACTTCCTCCTGGATATCAACACAAGGCACCGGATAGGGCTTTCTGCCATACAACAAGGTTTCAATTGATACACTACTATCATCCAGAATGGTTAAAGGTCTATCATTAATTCTAGCCTCAATTTCAGTTATTACTGTTTTCAGTTCTTCTCTAGTGATCTTAGTTCAGTGTAAGATTTTCCTAAGGCAATTCTACGCTATACCAATAATTTGTTCAGTTAATCCATTTTGCCATGGGGCTCTAGAAGCTATGAAATGCCAGGTACAATTTTGGATTCCCAGGGTCAACTCGACCTTTGGGTCATTCATTATACTTGAAATTAGAGGTGATGCTCCAACAAAATTGCTTCCGTTGTCACTTACTAATTTACTGGGACAAGACCATCTAGCTGCAAATCTTCTGAATACATTCAGGAATGTCTCTGAACTTAAATCTTCTGCCATTTCTAGATGGACTGCCATTGCATTGGTGCAAGTAAACAAACATACATTCACCTGATGGGGAGTTCCCTCACCCATAACAGTTAAGGCGCAGGTGTAATCAACTCCAGTTACTCTGAAGGGCTGACATATTTACCCCATCCTTTGGTAATGAAGGTGGTCCTGGAATGTCATATGGTAGTTGTTCGTATCTCCTACATATAAAGCAACCCTTGAGATATCTCTTTACAATCTGTGTAACTCTACAAATCCAATGCTTTTCTCAAACTTGAGCCAAAGTCTGCGGCACACTTCCATGAAGAGTTTACTCATGGGCTTCCTTACCAATTTATTGTACACAATAATCATTCTTGGATAACAATACAGGATGTCTACTTAGGAGAGGCAAATCAGTCTTTACTATTCTGCCATGGCATCTGATTAGACCCTTTCCATCTAAGAATAATCCTAAATCTCTTATCAGCTTACTGCTGCTAGTGCCTTGGCATAAAACGTCAAAAATCTCTACATAATATTATCTTTGAAGGTTTTTCACCCAATATTCCATGAGATCCAACTCCTCAAACCCCACTTTCTAATTCCAAAATTTTACAACTAATAACAGTGTTAAGGAGTTATTTATTGATGAAAATCTACTGATGTCTATCACAACTGGCTCAAATACTACAAGATCCAGGTTTATAACACCAACCTCAGCAATACTATACTGTTACTGCTCAGGCAATTCTTTAGTAGGTAACCATTTAGGACCATTGAACCACAAGTCATCTCTGACCAATCTCTTTATCATTGGGCCTCTGAAGAGCATATCACCTGGGTTTTGAATGGAGGATACATGCATAAATTTAAACTTGGAAAACAATTCTTTTATGACCTTCACTCTAGTGCAGATGAAAGGAATTTTACTGTCTTCCTTTCCTGTCCAGTAAACTCTCACTGTCAGTCCATACATAAATATCCTCAAACTGTGTGTCAAGAGCAATGGTTAAATACCTGGCTAATTTAGTTCCTACTTCTATGGAAACCAATTCCATTTGAAGTAGGGTTCTTCCCTTACTTGGTGAAACTCTGGCTTTGGACATAATTTTACTATTATCTCTTGTTGCACAATAAGCTACTGCGCGAGCCAGTCAACCGGAATTGGCACTAAACCAGACAATTTAAAGAAAATTTCCAAAATCAATCTACCGGGGAAAATCCAGGACCTAATCGGCATTTCAAATTCACCACGCAACCATCCTGCCCAAATTTTTACATTCCTTCACCACCAAGCGCATCACTGCTGTCCCTGCCATTGTTTGGAGGTTTAACAGTGTAAACACTGCAACACACTGCTGTTTTATCACAATTTTCCATAAAATTTGGTGGAATATCAGCCATGGCTCCTGGCTGTTCGTGGAAAGAAACTGATGAATCATTCCGAAAGATCATCCGATTCATGGAGAGAAATCCAGCCTACACAGCTAATGAACTGCTTCATCTTCATAGCTATTAATGATGACTTCCAAAATCGCCGTCGTGTAGCAATCAAACAGTCAGACATCAGGAACTTTTTCACAAGGGGTAAACATGCAAAAACAGCAAACATTTCACTCGTATCCTCCTGTTCATTTGTGGGGTTCCCAGATAGCGATGCATCAACGTTCAAACCAGCAAGTACTCCAGCAAAAATTACTGCTCCACCAGTCTCCCCTGTCAGGCCTGTTCGACCCCCAGCCAGCCAATCCACTCACGTCGATGAGCCTGCATCACCCACAACTCTGCGGTTCTGAGACAATTCACCGTCAAGTCAATTCGCCATCAGACAATTCACCATCAAAACATGGACGATTCCCCGTCATTCTATAAATAACTATTAATTAACCCTTTCGCGCATGCAACCGCAATTTGCGTTTCACGTGGTGTGGTGTGCCAAAGCACACGACCTCAAATCGCGTGAAAGCACAAAAAAAAATACCAAAAAAATAAGTTTTTGGTCAATTTGCATCAAATTTTGCAGCATTCTAGCAGCCACGTGTCTCTCCCGAGGTAAGACCTTGGCAACACTGCAATGGCTCATATGTGCCTGTATGTAGTGATAGAATCTCAGTGCTCCACTAGCAGCCAGACGGCAAGGTCATGCCGTGTTGAATTGTCCCTTTAAATCCGCCATTTTCCCCCTCCCACCCGAGGCTGAAGCCATTATTGAAATATTTTGATTGTACAGTGTTTTTGACTCTACTGTGAAGTGATTGTGTCTACTGAACATAGATATATCGTTTGTAAAGCATTGGGGCCCGTTATCAGCCGTTAGGCCTAGAGGCAGGAGTCTGGTTTGTTATAGCGGGGTTTCCACTCACCCTGCCCGTAAGTGATGTATTTTACCCTTATAGTGAAGCCATTACTTATATCTGTGAAACATATAGTGCCTGGATTAGTGAAATAACTGACCTACCAATGCAGGCATTATGTTATGCCATAGAGATACAGACATATGCATCAGTTGCTAAGGGAGCAGGTGCTCTCGTACGCCATACAGTAAGGAAGGGAATAACAGAGGAGGCTGGGATGGAATCATGTGATAAGTGTTTTATATTGCATATGGTTCAGTGTGAAATATACGTATAAAATAGTGCAGCGAGTGTTCACCGAGAAATATTGCGTGCATTGACCGACGGAAAGTTACGTAATGATCAGAGACAAGAAAACACGCCACACAGCGACACGTATACAGTATGACATTTTATACGCATGTCGTGCAGCAAATGTTCATGGAGAAATCTACTGTGTGCCTCGCGTGTGTTAGGCAAACGTGGTGCAAGAAACAGAGAATACGCCACACACACCCATACACACACACACACTCACACACCCACACACACACACACACACACACACTCACACAAACTCACACACTACCTAACTCATCTTCAATTCCTTCAAGTTCCTGCCAGCAGCTCAACACCTCTGGAGTGAGTTATCCATATTTTGTTGATCTGTATATTGACCTATTTCTACATTTCTATATTTTTTCACAAATAAGTATTGTTTTTTACATATACACATATAAGATGGAAGAAAGTTCAGCTTCAGTATCAGTACCTTGCAAAAACACTAGTGGTCATGTCGAGTTTCTGAGAGCACTATCAAAGAGTTTATGATATTTCACATGTATAATTTGAGTTTAAAAAAAATAATAATAAAACCTGAGCAAAAATATGTAAGTATTCGTGAGGCAGGGAAATTGAGCGTTTTTATCTCGCTTGGGGCGAGGAAGAGTATTCTATCTTTGTCGTCTATTTACTCCAAAATTATTGAACATGTTGATTTCCTGATAAAGATCAGTGAATTCTACGTATGTACAGGACATAACTATGTGATTTCTCTAATCAAAAGTTGCTGTTACGTAGGCGGTTATTGTGCGCGCATGATGAAAGTGCGCAGTGGCCGCAAGTACCCTGTAGTTTTTTGCAATTTACTCGGATGAGGCGTATCAAAACAAAAAGGTATCAGGAGAAAGCTTATGAAATTCTACATAAGATTATGTAATAAAAACATAAGGTGTGTGAGAAAACTTCTGCAGTATACCTCCCTGAACAAAAATCAATATTTTTACAAAAATGACTTTTAGTTTTTGGCTATTTTCTCAAAAACAACAAATCGCATCACAACCGGACACACCTCATTAGAAAGCCAATGAAATTCTCTATCAAAACTTAAAATAAAATTTTCATGTATGATGGAAAACATTCGAACGACGATGTCGGGAATGTTTATTCATGGCGGTATAATGTACTTTTATTCGTATTTTTCTGGTTTTTCTTTTGGCTTATCAGCTAGAACAAACATTGGCGAATAAGATGATGTGAGTTTCAGGGCAATATTTAGAGGTTTGGGTGGCAAAAATACAGCAAGAATATGTGCAGGCGTGGGCAAGTAAAATCGTGAGCCATGAAACTTAATAAAACTTACGATGAACGAAAGGGTTAATCGATACTTTAATAACTATATTTCAAGGGGATCCATCAAAATCTATATTCAATAGCATAGACTTTGGATATTATTTATTAGTTGCACCTTTAGTCAATAACTGTTTTTCCTTGCTGTAGTCACCTATGAATTATATTCTAGCATCACCCATTTGTGAGAGCGAGTTTGACTTGTTGGCGAATTGTCTTGAAACCATCAGTCCTTGTTGAAGACTTCTTTATAGCTTTTTTTTTCCTTTACTGTTGATGACTAATGGCTTTCAAAAATAGTTTTACACTGCATTTTTTTTTTTTTTTTTTACGTGCACCGAAACTTATTCCTGGAGAAATATGTGTGATGCTAGACGGCCATCATTTACGTGTTGTTTAGGTCAAAAGCTTGATTGGTAATGAGGACTTTCAAGAGGCTTACTGGCAATCCTTGGCAATTAAAATTTTTACGGGGAGTATTAGGGGGCAAAACTAATCGGTTAGGTTAGGTCAGAATGCAGAATGCAGTGATGTGTCCAGTCGGTGAGATCGTATGTAAACACACGTCTTGAGTATCATAACACAGACATTCATAAATATCCATAATTATATTTTTAATGAAAAATATGAGGCTCACAGAACCTAACCCCCTATTTTACATGAAAATACAGTAAGACCTCACTATAACGGACTAATTGGGGCTCAGGCCAGTCCGAAATATGTGATTTTCCGATAAAAGCGACATCCGGACTTACCCCTGCTAATCCGGACTTTTTCCGATATATCAGACATTAGTCCGGATTGCATCAGTGGTTTTCACCACCATTGCAGTATTGTACTGTACCTTCACTACATTAATCAAATGGTATAATAATAATGTACTGTGCACTGAAAAACAAGTCTTTTACTTGTCTTATTGTGGTGAACATAGCTGAAGTTGTCAGGCAGTCCGGACTGCTTTCTGGCTATATCGGACTTTTTCCGATAAATAGGAGTTTAGTCCGGTAGCTCCTCGAGTCCGATAAAAGAGAATTCCGGTCTACTGAAGTCCGTTATATCGAGGTTTTACTGTATATGTCACAATTTAGCTAATAGTGTAGTAAGGATAATTACAATTTCAGTTAAATAAAATACACTGAAAGCATTAGGCCTATTTTATGTCCCTGCAATCCATACAAATTCTTCATTTGAGAATCACTGGTGTAGGAGAACAGGAAATGGGTGTTAATTGATTTTCCAGAAAAATCGATTTTCCGGCATTTTGAATTACCTGTGGCTCCCAGAAAATTGAGGCTCTACTGTAGATGCAAAAGTGACTGCTTGTTACTGTTTATCTGACTGGGCATACATATGCTTGATGATTTTTCAAATTCCTTTCTAATCTGTTCCCATTTATCAACATACATCTCACCTAATTCAGTGTCCCAGTCCCATTATTCTTGCCAAGCCTCTTGCACTAAACATCTTCCTCCAATAACTATGAGACTGAACTATCTTAATGGGTCGAATAACATGGAGACCTGACATAACAAGAACCTCTTGGTGAGAGTTACATCAGAGAAGTTAATTGGTTTTAAGCTTATTTGATCAACCATTGTATCCAAGTTAAGACCCAACACATTTTAACTTTTGGGAATGTCAATATTAGAACAGTCTTCTTGTATTCTATTCTTTATAAGTGGTAAATTCTAGCTCTGTAACAGTAAATCTGCATTCCCACATTCAGAACTGGCAGCTTCATAAGCCTTCAATGCTTCCGTCTCTGTATCTGCAACACCAAATAAGTTATCCATATAGAAGGCTTGCCCCATTTCGGGGGATTTGGCATTCTCAAAATGATGCTTCAAAGTGTTGCATAGTAGGAAAGGACTAGCACAAGAGCAAAAGGGCACCGAACAGAAACAGTAAGTTTTCAAAGTACTATCCTCATTTTGAGGGTCTTGAGGCCAGAGGAATTTTGTATATTTCCTATCCTCTTTTCTCAATCCTATTCAGAGAAGAGCCTTACTAATGTCTGCTGTTTACACATAAGGTTACTCTCTAAATCTTGATAACATATTTCCCAACTTCTCTGTTGGTGTAGCTCCACAGTATAGGCAGTCATTCAAACTAGCTTATCTTTTGGATGCTTTACTACTACATTTAAGAACTATCCTTATGGGAGTTTCTACTGAATCCTTGCTTATAACATGATGTGGTAAATAATGTCCATCTGTGGTACAGTGGTAGAGTGTGCGTCTCGCACACTGGTGGAAGCGGGTTCGCCTCCCGCCAGACTTGTAAAAACTTTGGGAAGCGTTCACTGAGCCACTGACCACTTTGGCGGACATAAGGGATCCTGTGGTTGAACCAGTGTCACATACTTGTATGCCTGCACCCAGTCAGATTAAGGCGGGCCGAATACACTTGGTTCACAGACTACACACACATCCAAAGCCACTCCAACACAACAATCACACTTACAAGCACTTCTCACCCTACATACAATTTCTGCAGAGCACCACATGTTGGTGGAGTTTATATTTGAAGTTACCACCACAAATGAAAAAAAATCACTAATAGCCCTATTCCTACAGTAAAATCCAAACAATATGCAGATGACACTAATACAGTACCTTTCATTTAGTGTTTCTTCAACCTTCATTTTCTGTAGCTGTCATGCACTACTGTATATGTCTATGGAGATGAGGAACAAAGGTATTAATAGTAATTACTTATATATATCAGTATTGCGATGGTATTATACATTCTTGTATAAATATTTAGGTGAAATTCAAAAGCTCACCAGTATCCCGTCTCACGAAGTATCACAGTTTTGAGAGATTTTACCGTAGGAAATGTGGCTTATGGTGTAAGACAAACCTTCGTTTTTGTTTTTGTTTTTGAAGGCTCCAAATTGCTTGCATGCGTCGGCCTTGGTCACCTAATGGCGGTTCTCCACGCTGCTCGATCCTTGGCACCTCCCTGTTCAGTCCCTTAACCCTTAAGTCAAACTTAATGACATCGTCCCATGTCTTTCTCGGTCTACCACTCCCCCAACATTAACACCTCTCACCCTCTGTACCCAATTGTCATCCCCCATCCTCTCCACATGTCCAAACCACCTCAGCCTACCTCTCCTTATCACATCACCAATACACTCCAGTCCCATCCTACCTCTCAACTCTTCCATCGTAAACCCAGCCCCCCCAGGCCTTGCACGCAGGGACGCACTGCACATCCACCTAATCATTGTCATTTCTGTATGTTTAAACATGCGAATATCCACTTCCTTTACTGCCAAGGTCTCACTACCCAACAGCATCACACTCTTAACACATGTTGCATACAAAGACCCCTTAGCATGTAAGGAGAGTCCTCTCAATGTCAGGAGAGGCAAGAGCTCCCTGAACTTCTTCCAACCACTTCTCACCCTAGCAACCGAGCTAACTCCAGCCCCACCTACGGCACATAACATGTCTCCCAAATAACGAAACTCCTCCACACACTCAAGAGACTCACCCAGCAAGTTCAACCCTCTCACGCCTAACAATCTCCACCTGCTCTCTCCGACACGCCGCACACATGAAATCAGCATCATCTTGCAGTCTACCTCTAATACCACTACATCTCTTGTGCACCCATTTATCACAAACACTACACAAGATGGAATTACTTCCCACACCCTTGTGGCAAACTGCACATGGCCACTCTCCATCTCCTCTGATTGTACCGCAACC
>JAGKTI010016255.1:0-19614 GCA_018397915.1 Birgus latro
GGTAATTTTTTGACACATGTACAGTATGATGAAAACAGGTTAGGCATGAAGTTAGGGTACTTACGAACAAAAAGCTGCCGTCTTGATGTAATAACCCACTCTATCATCTCAGACTCTGACAGGAAGACCTTGCACCTGACACACCTTTCCATTTGAGAATCACCACCACTTATCACCAACACTTTCCACAATTTTTTTTTTTTATAACTGGAATAACATCACTTCATTGCACTGTACATAACAGTAAATTCCCGTGTGGTCTAGTGACAATCCCTGGAGAATTTAGTCGCTGTCAGAGTCCGAGATGAGCAGACAGAGGCGGCGTAGGGGCATCTTGGTGCGACGTGGTGATACACTATCCACTACAGAGGACTCCGAAGATAGACGGAAACTAACATCAGTGGTGATTCAGCCGTGCCTGATGTGCTGGGCTGTGGCTCGGAGCTAGAAGGCCTGTCTTTGTGAGATGATGGTGTGGAGCGAGAGTGGACGACGGCAGGGTTGACTGGCCTGAAAAAACTATCAATGGTTGATTGACGCAGAGGACGATGATTTTGACGATTAATGATGCGTTGCCTGAAACCTCGCACTGCACTCGCCAATTCCAATGACCATCTCTCTGTCGCAGTCCGAGTGTTCTAGGTAGTCAAGGACGAACTCCACATAGTGCCGGATTGTGCTCAGCCTGGGGATGGTTGGGGTAGTTGCAAGCTGTGAGGAGTCCGCATCATTGTCGCTGTCCTCGTCAGAATCTTCCTGCTGGGTACTGGGACCAGCAACAGTAGATGCGATCTCGGTATCAGACATGATCTGATACCCAGGATCACCCTCGTCTTCATCCAACCACTCACGCACTTCGTCGACATCCACATCATCTCCACGTGTACGAAGCCTTGCATGAAAGTCATCCACGTCAAAACCCAGATAATCGTGCACCACGCCACTTCCATGAAGCAGGCGAGACCAACCATTTTCTAAAGTCTTGACAGAGACCTCCTTCCATGCATTTGCCCAGTTGAAGATGGCAGACTTGAGGTTGTATCGGCGAATGTTTTCGAGAGTTTTTTGTCCTCGCATGTCACGTTCTTCCCTGCGATCGTCCTCGTCCTCATACACAACCATCACCTCGTCCAAAAAACTTCCGTCGGTATAGCCTCTTCGTTGCCACAATCACTCCCTGGTCCATTGGTTGGATGAGAGCAGTTGTATTAGGTGGCAAAAACAGACACCTGATGCGACCATTCTCTGCCACCAACTCCTTGTCTGACGGATGCGCAGGTACATTGTCTAGAATCAGGAGGGCCTTTACCTGGTCTCGTGGGATTTTCAGTGTCTCCGTCTGATAACGAATGACCTCCTTAACAAAGTGTTGGTGGAACCAATTTTTGAAGATCTTGGTTGTAAACCAAGCCTTCAAAGAATGATACCACACGACAGGAAGGGCATTCATTAACCCACGAAGGCACCTAGGCTGCTTTGCACGGCCTGCAATAACGGGCTTGAGCCGGTGCATGCCGTTAGCATTGGCACAGCACAAAGCAGACACCCGTTGCTTCGAGAGCTTGGAGCCAGGTACACGCTTCTCCGTCTTCTCAGCGAGAGTGTTTGTGGGTATTGAGCGGTAAAATAGGCCAGTTTCGTCAGCGTTGTAAACTTGACCGAGAGTGAGGCCCTCCCTGTCAATCAAGCCCTTCACCTTCTGCCGAAACTGTTCTATTCCTTCGTCGTTAGCGTCCAGAGCTTCACCATGGGCCTTACGATTGGTAAGTCCGTACCGTAACATGAACGCGAAGAGCCCCAACCTTCAGATGCCTTGAAGTCTGGGGCGTCGTGTAGCCTTGCGAACTTTTCAGCAGCAGCTTTCAGCTCCGTTCCACGTGCCAACACACCTGCAGCACGTTGTTGTCGATATCAAATCAACGTGGAGCGGTCAATGTCTGCATACTTAGGAGTAAACATCACCTTCCTCTCCACGTTTCGTCTGGTCTTCGATGCGAAATCAGCCGTGTACTGCTGTAGTTTGTCTCGGGACTTCTTGATATCAAACAAGGTGGAGCGAGGGAGGTTAAACTCATGTTCGATACGTCCTGTTGACCAGCCGGCGTCCACCTTGTCCAATATCTACCTCTTCTTTTCCAGAGTCAGAACCACTTTCTTCCTCTTCTCAGGAGGCGGGGCCATCATCACACACATGATGAAGAAGGTGAAGAGCAGTATCAGGCACTGTAGGAGTTGTTCACGAGGCAGTTGCAGAGTGGGTAATGGCGACCGATATTGGCGCCACGAGTGTAAACGTAGCCGATCGGCGCGCGCGGGAAATTGAAACTGACGCGGTCCCAAAAAATCGAATTTTTATCATTTTTTTTTTTTCCAATTTTTTGGCATTTTGTGGGTTGGGCAGCCCACAGTATCCGGATAGTGAGTATGTCCGAGTATTGGACATCCGAGTAATGGAGGGATTACTAATGAACACAAAGGAAAGGGTGATGCTCTGGAAAGGGGAAATTACAGAGGTATGAGGCTCTTAGATCAGATAATGAAGGTAGTGGAGAGAGTTCTAGAAGGTGTGATTGGAGAGGGAGTGAATATCGATGAGATGCAGTTTGAGTTTGTGCCAGGCGGAGGGACCACTGATGCCATATTCATTGTTCGACAGCTTCAGGAAAAATATATTGGAAAGAAAAGGGAATTGTATTTTGTTTTTGTTGATTTGGAGAAGGCCTTTGACAGAGTCCCTAGAGAGGTGGTGAAGTGGGCAATGAGAAAGCTGGGGTTGGAAGAGTGGCTGGTTAGGGTGGTTGTGGCCATGTACATAGGTGCTCGCACCCAGGTAAGAGTGAATGGAGCTTTGAGTGATGAGTTTTCCGTGAATGTTGGTGTGCATCAGGGGTCAGTTTTGAGTCCCTTGTTGTTTATCATGGTGCTTGAAGCCCTCTCACGTGACTTCAGAGATGGACACCCATGGGAGATGCTGTATGCTGATGATTTGGTGTTGATTGCAGAGAATGGGAGGAAGGTGGGGAAAAGATTTAAGAAGTGGAGAGATGGTATGGGGTACAAGGGCTTAAGGGTAAATGCAGATAAGACAAGGGTGATGGTGTCTAGGGTTGGTGGCGGTACAATCAGAGGAGAGGGAGAGTGGCCATGTGCAGTTTGCCACAAGGGTGTGGGAAGTAATTCCATCTTGTGCAGTGTTTGTGATAAGTGGGTGCACAAGAGATGTAGTGGTATTAGAGGTAGACTGCGGGATGATGCTGATTTCATGTGTGCGGCGTGTCGGGGAGAGCAGGTGGAGTTTGTTAGGCGTGAGAGGGTTGAACTTGCAGGTGAGTCTCTTGAGTGTGTGGAGGAGGTTTGTTATTTGGGAGACATGTCATGTGCCGGAGGTGGAGCTGGAGTTAGCTCGGTTGCTAGGGTGAGAAGTGGTTGGAAGAAGTTCAGGGAGCTGTTGCCTCTCCTGACATTGAGAGGACTTTCCTTACGTGCTAAGGGGTCTTTGTATGCAGCATGTGTTAGGAGTGTGATGCTGTTTGGTAGTGAGACCTGGGCAGTAAAGGAAGAGGATATTCGCAGATTTAAACGTACAGAAATGACAATGATTAGGTGGCTGTGCGGTTCGTCCCTGCATGCAAGGCCTGGGGGGGCTGGGTTTGCGATGGAAGAGTTGAGAGGTAGGATGTGACTGGAGTGTATTGGTGTTGTGATGAGGAGAGGTAGGCTGAGGTGGTTTGGACATGTGGAGAGGATGGGGGATGATGGTTGGGTGCAGAGGGTGAGAGGTGTTAATATTGGGGAGGGGTAGACCGAGAAAGACATGGGACGAGGTCATTAAGTGTGACTTAAGGGTTAAGGGACTGAACAGGGAGGCTGCCAGGGATCGAGCAGTGTGGAAAGCCGCCATTAGGTGACCAAGGCCGACGCATGCAAGCATGTTGGAGCCTTCAAAAACGAAATAAACAAATCAATCACAAATGACAAAAAACACATAAAAAGAGCATACTTGCTTTCTTTTGGCAATTTGGAGGTGGTGGTGTGGTGTTAGGGAGGTGATCCGTGACGGCCGGGCTGAGTGTGTTCAAGGTCGGGGTGCTGTGTTAGCGGTGGTGATGGAGGGAGGGAGGGATTATTATCTTGTGCAAGAATAAATGTTTGAGTGTGTCTTTGTTTCTCTCACTAATTCACAATGCCGTATGAAGACAATATTATGACTAAAACAGAAAAAAAAAACACGAAAGTAACTAATAAAGATTGGCTTATTTTATGGTTTCCGTGATACTTATCTGTATTTTCTAACAAATTTATATTTGTTTAGGCATTCACAAATATTTACATATTTTTTACACATTATTTCATTGTTTTCAGTACTTCTTGAGAGTATGATACTCCCTATGGTCAGTACAAGTGTACTCAAACACCCCTACACTTTCCCCCACACCCCTCAGGGCCCCTTAGTAGCCCTACCCACCACCCCACCCCTATCCCTACCCCTACCCCTACCCATACCCCAAAGCTGTATCAGCTGCCCCACCCGTGGCCACCACCAGCGTGTCCCCATGCACCAGCCGTGCCGTGCCGGGACAATAGTCTGAGTCCAAACGAAATTCAAACATGCCCGCGAAAAAATCAAAACATATATTGACATGGACAGTAGCCCTCTAGCAACACATCTGTAGACGTGCACCGGCGCCTAAGGGTTTATTAAAAAAAAAATAAATAAAACTGACTAGATGATGATGATAATGAATCAAGTGAAAACTCATCGCATAGCGATTTATTGTATGTTGAAGTTGATATAGCATGGATTCATTGGAGATAGAGAGAGGGCCTATGACAGTGAGACATTAAAAGGGTGGAGGGGGGGGGGAAAGCCACCTACATGAAATATGTCCTAGGCTGATCAGAGTTGTCACTAAAGTCCGCCCCGAAGGCTGGGGGACAGCTGGAGGGCCTGGGTAATCACTCTGGGTCCTCAGGTGGATGTGAAGGGAGATGGAGAGAGCAAAGCAGTGAAGCCAAGAGAGAATGATGCAGTGGGGATGATGGAGAGTGTAGTGGTGAGACCGAGGGAGAGTGATGAGGTTGACGGAGAGTGTAGTGGTGAGGCCGAGGGACAGCGATGTGGTGAGGATGATGGAGAGTGTAGTGGTGAGGCCGTGGGAGAACGATGTGGTGAGGGTGATGGAGAGTATAGCAATGAAGCCGAGGGAGAGTGTGGCAGTGGAGAAGCATCGAGTGTGCCAGGTGGTGATGAAGACGAGACAAACATCACGAAGGCAGGTGAAGCAGAACATTGCATTTGCACCTGTGCAATTTTTTTATTTTTTTTAAATAGTTGTCGCGAACTCCTGGTAAGGCCTTATGAATTGCTTAGTCCATCATTGCATTACTCCTCACCAGGTTCAGGTCCTTGTCCTGGATATATGAAATTGTCTTCTCTCTCTTTACTAGAACTCCAAGTGTTGATGGTGAGAACACAAATGGGCTCATCCTTCCCACAGTCCTTGCTACTTTCCTGTGCCTCTGCCACCTGTTCCCCTAGCCCGATGAGCTCCTCTGTTGGGAGTTGTTCATTGTGGCTATCCAGAACTTCTTGGACATCTTCGTTGACCTCCTCAAACCCCACCTTGTGCAAAGTGGGTGAGGGTTTCACAATGGATGTTCTACACTGCCAGACAGCGTTCATTGTGCTTAAGTGCACCTCCTTCTACGCTGCTGTGGAAGGGCTGTCTGGGGCTTTGTCAACCAGGAGCCAATGGTTTGCTGGATTGCTCCAGCCAGCATAGTCATGCAGGTGGGGGGAACAGGTGTAAAAGTGGAAGAGTGTGGTCAGCTAAGCCCCTGTTGTTGCTCCGAACAATGCCAAGGTTCTCCTTCACATGCCCTGCCAGTGCCCGGAGGTTCTTCCAGTGATACATGAGGAGGGGTTTGAGCTTGTTCCCCTCTGCATGTGCACCAAGTAGTAGGGTGAAGTGGTCCTTGGCTGCCCAAAAGCCTGGCATGCTTCATTCTTCTATGCTTTTATAAGTCTTCTGGGAGGTATATTTCCAAAACAGGCCTGTTTCATCAAAGTTGAGGACTTGCTGTGGAGAGTATCCCCATCCTCTATGATTTCCTTCAGCTTTGCAGGGAAGACCTCAGCTGCCACTTAGTCAGCATTAGCAGCTTGCCATGCATAGTCAGGCCTGCCAGCACAGGCCCAAAACCCATCAAACCAACCAGTGCAGGCTCCAGGCCTTGCTTATCTTTAAGATCCTTCTACAGATTGAGAGCCTTAGTGCAAATAAAACTTTGATGCTGCTTTGCTTAGGTAAATTCATTAACCCTAAGACCTAGGAGATGCTCCATCTCCCCCATTATAGTCTCCCTTATTCTAGTTAGTCATTTAGCAGTCAGGCACATTCTGCAGCACTGCCTTACTTGTTATAGCAATTTATCACAGTGAACAGATGTGTAGCCAGGCCTGAGTGTACCCAGGTTCTAAAAATTACTGAAGTTACAGTACAATTTTGTGGTAGGTGGTGGCGACCATCATCCACTCACTTGATGTAGTGCTGCCTACTTCTTCCTTAGCCTTTATCATTCTTTTTCTGTGCCTGCCCTCCTCTCTTCCTATTTCTCCCATCTTTCCTGTCACTTCTTATTGCTTTTCTTTCCTTTTCAGGTGGCTTTACATTGAGTGACAAGCCAAATGGTTTCCTGTAAGCCAAGAAACCATTTACAACGCTGGGTGGTAACCATATAACCAAACCATACATGCTCCCTACGTGTCAGTAAATGGGTTGGTGGAGGGTTAGTGCCCCTCCCTGTAAAACAAATAACTCAGAGTCAAATGGCCACCCCTTACTGGATTGTGGCATCTGGCAATAGATAGATAGATAGATAGACAGTACAATTATTCTCATATTTGGAAAACGTATGAAAAGTTCTGGATTCCTAGCCATATAAGACGCTACACTGAGTAAGACGCACAGAAGAGCAGGTCCAAGGAAAAAAGATTTTGACTCCTAACCATCGCCCACTACAACCTTAACTTGATATTGTCACATTCACAGAAATGCACACTCACCTTTTAATATCTCCATTCATCGGTCAGTAGTTTCGTTATTAACCCATTGAGAGCGACAGGCCTCATTTGGGACTTATCAGAGTCGAAAGTGATAGGTCTCAAATGAGCGTGATTTTCAAAGGCGTACCAAAACCGCGCCACGAGGAGTAAGTGTCTGAAATTTGTATGGGAAATAGTGGCAGGTGGCAACTATCGATACCACCCACGCACTGCCCTACATACTCTCAGAATATGCACGCGGACACCATGAATGGATCTTGAATTTGGCTCTCTTTTGTATTGTTTTTTCTTTTTCTTGGAAGGAAAAGTATGAGGGCCCTGGCCTTTTGTCATTTCTTTCCTTCCTTAAAAAAAAAAAAAAAAAAAAAAACGCATGTCAATTTTCCTCCTGTGACGCCACCAACCCTGCACCCCTGGACCACGCTAGGAGATCTGCACACATACTCACACAAGAGTGAGAGAGAGAGAGTTACAAGTAAATTGTATAATAAATGTATGCTTTTTCGGCAGTGTGTAAGGTAATTTATCGTAGTTAGAGAGAGAAAGAGAATAAATACAGGAATGGCAGAATTGAATGACGAGATAAGGCATAACATCAGTCGCTCTTTCTTTCTCTCATTCTCCAATCCCTCCCTCCTCTCTCGGAGAGAGAGAGAGAGGGGGGGGAGCATTTTTCTGAGAGAGAGAGAGGGGGGGGGCATTTTTCTGAGAGAAAGAGAGAGAGAGAGAGAGAGAGAGAGTTACGAGTAAATTGTATAATAAATGTATGTTTTTACGGGGCAGTGCGTAAGGTAATTTATTGTAGTTTGAGAGAGAGAGTTACGAGTAAATTGTATAATAAATCTATGCTTTTTTGGCAGTGTGTAAGGTAATTTATCGTAGTTTGAGGGAGAGAGAGAATAAATACTGGAATGACAACCAGTGTCCCTTCAAATGACGAGATAAGGCATAACATCAGTCCCTCTTTCTTTCTCTCATTCTTCAATCTCTCCCTCCTCTCTCGGAGAGAGAGAGAGAGTTACGAGTAAATTGTATAATAAATGTATGCTTTTTCGGCAGTGCAAAAGGTAATTTATCGTAGTTTGAGTGAGAGAGAGAGAGAGTGAGTTGCGAGTAAATTGTATTATAAATGTATGCTTTTTCGGCAATGCGTAAGGTAATTTATCATAGTTTGAGAGAGAGACAGAGAGAGAGGGTTCATTATACAGTAATCACGTGATCCTTGCCACCTCACCGCGGGTGGTGGGTTGCTCACGCCACCAGCTGTTCATCTTCTGGTCATTTTATCTCACCAGCATGTGACTTTATGTGGTCATATATATATATTGCCCGATGCGTGCAAACATTTCCAAGACGATGATGTTATTCAATTCTGTAAGACTCAAAATTTCCGCCAAGTCGTCGCTTGGCAAGATGTACGTAAGAAACGATCGTCGCTCTCGACGGGTTAATGAATACAAGAACTAAAATAGTGAAATTGTCATTCATTTAAACACTACAAATTACTTCTGTCCATTCTTCTGCTTTTTTACTAAGGTTTAACTGGAGGGTTTGTATATACATATTCACCTCTCAGTATCTCTATTCAGTACTATTCATCAGTGTACTATTTGAAAATGAAAATCTTTAACAGTCATACATATTGTTTTGAGGGTTTATTTTACGGTGCACTCTTAACCCCTAGTTATCACCAAAAGGGGTAAGGTAAAGCTCACAGCAAAACTAACTTTACACTGTAACATAAACACACAAAAAAGAAACCAGGATTCGTTTTACAAAAGGGAGTTCGCGTAGGCCTCACAATACAAATATAGAACGAGTTACTTCTCTTACCTAACCAAATTAGTCATTGGAGGCAACGTACTCACAGAGCTTGAGGAACTAGAAGAACTCGTCGATGATATAATCCAAATATAATCTACACACTAGTGTTTTATGGGGAAGTGAACCAAAAAGGGGAAATGGTGCACAGACTAGTGTGTTTTATTATTAAAGTAACTTGTGAGATATGCCATGATGGCATTGTGTGAAACGAAGATGAATGGGTGTGACGTGGAGGAGTGAGAGGGTGTGAAATGTGTAAGATCGGGCATGAATGGGCGAGGAAGATGCAAGGAAGGAGTTGCTTTGTTGATGAATGAGGTCTAGCAGAGTGGAACAAGAGATTACAGATATGTCAGCTCTTGGTGTATGTATGTCAAGTTCATTTTTGAGAAGGTGAAGGTGATGGTGACCGTAGCGTATGCACCGTGCAAGGACAGTAGTGAGAGAGAGAAAGACAGGTTTTGGGATGAACTGGATGAAGCAGTGGGAGAAATGCCCAGGAGCTATAAAGTGATCGTAATGGGCAATATGAATGGAAGAGTAGGCACTGGTCCTGAGGATAACATAATGGGTTGTATTGGAGTACAGTACCATGAGAAAATGATAATGGGAAATGACTGAAGTTTGTGTCAGGAATGGAGGTTGTGCATTTGTAACTTGTATTTCAAACACAAAGATGCACATAAATATACATGGTATAGAGGGAATGGAGATCGTGTTGAAAGGAGCCTGATTGATTACATGCTCGTAGAGAGATCGATGTTGGGATATGAAGGCTGTGAGAGAACGATGTGGAGGTCTGTCATATCATATGATTGTGGTATGCAAGATCAAGCTGAGAGGAGTAAGGTGGACCAGGAGAGAGAGGTGCAGTCATGGAGAAAGACTGAAAGTCGAGAAGCTGAGGATCAAAGAAATGGCAGATGAGTACAGGATCAAAGTAGAGGAGGAGCTAGAATCATTGAGTTGGAATGAAATGGATCTGGACAGCCTGTGGAATGCATATGGGATTGCTTAGTAATGCTAAATCAGTGTGTGGTGTGGCAAGAGTAACAACAAGGAAGAAAGGTACGGCATGGTGGAGTGAAGAGGTTAAGAGACCAGAGGAGGAAAGGAGAAAGAAATGTCTTGAGTGGTTACGGGACAGGGGTTCAGTTGAAATAACTGAATATATTGAGAACAAAAAAGCATGCAGAGACTAGTGAAGAGGAAGGAGGAGGTAGTAAATGATGATCTATGAAGAAAAATGAATGCAAGCTACTCTGAAAATAGGAAGTTATTCTGGAAAGAGGTGCGAAAATGTAGAAGTGAGAGCAGAAAGAAATGTGAAAGTGTGAAGGAGGTAAATGGTAGATTATTAACCCATGGGGATGAAGTAAGGACCAGATGGAAAGAATATTTTGAAAGGCTGATGAACGGGAATAGAAAGGGCAGAGCCACTGTAAATATAATTGATTTTGGAGAGGAGGACACCAGTGCCAGGAAACGTGACCCTCACACAGGTGCTGTGAAGCGGCTGAAAAATGGGAAAGCAGCTGGTGTTGATGAGGTGTATGCAGAGATTATTAAGTATAGTAGGTGGGGGTGCTCACTATCCACTCACTCGATGTAGTGCTGCTTTGGGTCTCTGCCCTCTCCTCTCTTCCATCCTTCCTTGTCTATCTTTCTTTCCTTCACTCTTTCCTCTTTCTTCTGTCTACGGGTGACGTTACACTCCCTCTTCTTTCTTTCCTTCAATCTTTCCTCTTCCTTCTGCCTGTAGGTCACTCAGCGCTGAGTGACAAGCTGAATGGTTTCCTGTACACCAGGAAACCATTTACTATGCTGGGTGGTAACCATATAACCAAATTATGGCACCTGGTGGTTTTAGTGGGTAATTAAGGGGCTCCAGTCGGGTTGAGCCTGTGGAGGTTTATATCTAAGGGATGGTTGGGGTTTATTGCTCACATAATGCCTCTCAGGGATAAGTGAGGCTGGTCACTCTCACCTTAAATGTTACGACCAACTTGCCTAGCCCTGGTTTCCTACGTTCCTCATGGGACGACATAGGATTGGATGATGGATGGATGGAGAGAGCGAAATGAAGCACTTGTTAGAGATATGTAAGAAGAGATGGATGAGTGAAACTGTGCCAGCAGAGTGGAAAAGGGCTGTGATTGTACCCCTGTACGCAAAGTGAGTGCAAGAAATATCGTGGCATAAGTTTATTGAGTGTGGTAGGGAAGGTATATGGATGAACTATTATAGAGAATGTAAGTGAGAGATCAGAAGTCCTAGTGAGTGATGAACAGGGTGGCTTTAGGAGCAGCAGAAAATGTGTGGATCAAATATTTGCAGTGAGACAGATACTGGAGAAGGCTTGAAAGAAGGACAATAAGGTGATTATGGCATTCGTGGATCTGGAAAAAGCATACAACAAAGTAGACAGAGAAGGATTGTGGAAGGTTTTGCGCATGTATGGTGTAGATGGTAAGCTGCTAGGTGCTGGCAAGTGTTTTTATGGTGGTAGTGAAGCATGTGTAAGGGTTAATGGACACCTAAGTGAATGGTTCGCAATCAGCGTGGATGTTCGACAAGGTTGTGTTATGTCCGCATGGTTGTTCAATATATATATATGGATGGGGTGATGAGAAGTAAAAACACAAGTAATGGAGAGGGGGATGGCTTTGGCAATGAATGGTGATGGAAAGAATATCTCATATTTGTTGTTTGCTGATGATGCAGTGCTACTTGCAAATACCAGACAAGAACTTGGTAGACTACTGCAGAGTTTTGCTGATGTCTGTGAGTGTCATGCCTTGAGAATAAATGTAGAAAAGAGTAAAGTGATGGTTACTGAGAGAAGATGACTCCCAGTGCGATGTTATAGTGAATGGAGAGAGACTGGAATTGGTGAGAGAGTTCAAATACCTGGGTACAGTGGTTGAAAAGAGAGGAAAATGTGCAAAAGAAGTGGAAAGTAATGTGACACAAGGAAAGAAAGTAGCTGGTGCAACGAAGGCCTTGATAAGAAACAGAGGCTTGAGTGTTGCAGCTACACGAGGCTTACATGAAGGAGTGTTAGTGCCAACCTTAACTTATGAATGTGAGACTATGGCATGGCATGAAAATGAAAAGTCAAGAGTGAGAGCAGTGGAGATGGGACTGCTGAGGAATGTATGTGGAGTACAGAGGGTGGATAGGATACAAAATAATGTGATTCATGAAAGATGTGGAGTGAGGAAGTCTGTGGACACCAGAATCGAAGAGAGAGTACTGAGATGGTATGGTCATGTGGAGAGAATGGATAACAATAGAGTGGTGAAAATGGTATATCTGAGTGAATTTGAAGGAGGGAGGAGGTGAGGTAGGCCACGGAGAAGGTGGAGGGATATGGTGGATGAGTGTGTGAGGAAGAGAGGTTTGGAACTTGGTGAGGCTAGGGAACTAACAAGAGATCAAGCTGGCTGGATGAATATTGTGAGGAGAAGTGCATGATCAGGGATTTGGCACCCCATTTTAATGTGACAGCATCTGAATTGACTCTGTCGGATACGTTTATGTGAAGCTACAAAACATGGTGAATGTTTTGGCGTATCCGATAGAGCCAGGATTCTGTGGGCTTGAATGGTGAGTGAATGGAAGCTTGGCTCATTGGATTGGGCAAATTTGGGCTGTTCGGACATTGCTACTCCTCACCCTGCCCTAAGATGGGAAAGGAGATCCGGATGATGAAGATGAGTAACGTGTTTAGTAATGTGTGAAAATGTGTTGAAAAGTGCAAATAAAAAGTGACTCTCTCACTTGGTCCTCGAGCTTATATAGTAGCTTTACTCTGGCTCTCCCGGCTAACTAAAAGTCGTGATCAACCTAAGCTATTTTACAGCTACATTCAAAGCAAAGCCAAAGTTAAAGATAAAATACAGTCCATTATGGATGAGGGTATCATCTGTACACAAGAGAAAGATATTTGTGAAGCACTTAATAAAAACTTCCAATACTGTAATTTTGAAAGAGATATGGAACATGCATGCCCACATATATTACCAGATATACACTGTATCAGGAAAAGAAGTACAGAAAGAGATAAGTAATTAAACAGAGGAAAAGCAAATGGTCCTGATGAAATTTCAGGTTGGATGCTACATGAATGTGCAGAAGAGTTAAGCAGACCATTGTATTTAATATTCAAGTAATCCTTAAGGTCAAGGTAAACTACCTGATATTTGGAAGAAAGCAAACATTGTTCCCCTATTCAAAAAGGGAATAGACTGAATCTACTCAACTACAGACCAGTATCACTCAGCAGTGTTGTAAGATACTAGAAAATATGATAAAAAAAAGTTTGGGTAAACCATCTGTAAGAACACTGTGTGATAATAGAATGGCAGTTTGGTTTTAGAAAGGGAAAATCATGTGTTACTAGCTCATTAAGCTACTGTGATAGACTTACAGAAACATTACAGAAAAGAGAAGGATGGGTGGACAGTATCTGTTTAGATTTCAAGAAAGCATTTGACAGAGTACTGCACCAAAGACTTTCATGGAAACTGTACCATCCGGTGGGCATCCAAGGCAATCTGTACTGCAGGATGCAGGATTTCTCAGAAAAAGGGAAATGAAAACAGTGGAAGGAGAATATAAGAGAGTATGGATCAATTGGCTCAAGGATTGTGCGGGTAAGGGTGAAAGTTGGACTGCAAATGTGGGCGATTGTGTGCGTGTATGCGCCAACACAAGATTGTGCAAGGAGAGTGAGAGAAGAGTTTTGGGCAAACGTTGAAGTGTGCCTGGAAAAGTTTGACAGGAATGAGAGTGTTTTTGATTGGAGGTATGAATGGAAAAGTAGGGGATGTGAAGGTGTATGGAGTGGTTGGTGAGTGGGGTGTGCCTGCAGAGATGGATGAGAATGGCAGTACTTTAGTGGACATTTGTGGCGGGAGGGGGTTGGTGATAGTTAATACCCTCTTTAGCCACAAAATGATTCATAGGTACATGTGGCGAGTGATGAGAAGGGTGGATGGTGAACTGAATAATCGGAAGGCAATGATTGATTATGTGTGTGTTGATGAAAGGATGAGAAGGTGTGTAATAGATGCAAGAGTATATAGAGGTTAGGGGAGTGGACTTTCAGACCACCACTTGGTGGTGGTCAGAATCAAAGTCCAAACAAAATGGAGAAAGAGAGGAAGGGAAGGACAGGAAGTAGTTCTTACAAGGAGGGTAGAAAAGTTACAAGAGAATGGAAAAAAGGAGAATATAAAGGGGAAGTGGAGGAACGATTGGGAGCAGATGGGGGACGTGGAAAGTGTGTGCAAGATATTCACAGAAGAAATCTGTGCTGCATGTGAGGTGGTATGTGGGGTGACGAGAAGACGAAAGGGGGTACAGGGAACAGCATGGTGGACTGAAGAGGTGAGAGTGGCTGTGGCACAAAAGAAGAAAACATAGAGTGAGTTGATGAGGAACAGGGGCATTGAAGAAGTTGAGAGACGGAAGAGAGCGTTGTATGTAGAGAGGAGGAGAGAGGTGAAAAGATTAGTAAGAGAGAGTAAGAAGAGAGTGGATGAGGAATTTGGAAGGAATTTGATTACAAAGTGGAGGGAATTTAAGAAAATGTTCTGGAAAGAGGTAAAGAGAGTTAGACAGGGTGCCAAAGAAGTTAGTTGGGGAGTGAAAGATAAAAATGGTACATTACTAGTGGAGAAGGAAGAAAAAGTGAACAGATGGAGAGATCACTTTAATGAATTGTTGAACATAGAGAATGAAAGTAATGCAAGTATAAGTGGCTGGGGAATGGCTGGGAGAAGGAGGGGTGTGGGAAGGGTGGAAGAAATCAGTAGGATGGAAATTGTGGGAGCATTGAAGAACGTTAAAATGTGGATAGCCCCAGGAATTGATGGAGTGTGTGGTGAAATGTTGAAGTATGGGGGAGAGATAGTAATAGAATGGATATGGAAGGTGTGCAGATTGGCCTGGGAGGAAGGTAGAGTCCCGGAAAATTGGAAGTCAGGTATAATTATTCTCCTGTACAAAGGAAAAGGGGAAAAAGAAGTATGTGGTAATCATAGGGGCATTTGCCTTCTTAGTGTATCAGGAAAAGTATATGATAGGATACTTATTGACAGAGTTAGGGAAATAATAGAGGAATTAGTTGGAGAAGAACAGGGAGGTTTTAGGAAGGGAAGAGGTTGTGTAGATCAGATATTCATCCTTAGAGCTCTAGTGGAAAAGTTTCTAGAGAAGGGAAAGAAGTTGTATGCAGCCTTCATGGATTTGGAGAAAGCATATGACAGGGTGGATAGACAAGGATTGTGGAAAGTATTAAGAGTATGGAGTAAATGGGAAGTTGTTGAAGGCCGTGAAGAGTATGTATGAGGGTGCAAAGGCTGCAGTGCGTGTGGATGGTGAACTGAGTGAATTTTTCCATTTGAAGGTTGGATTGAAACAAGGATGTGTCATGTCTCCATGGTTGTTCAATCTGTATGTGGGTGGGGTTATAAAAGAGATACAAGGTTGGGCAGTGGATGTTGGGGCAGCCCTATTGAGAGAGGGCAGTGTTTGGAAACTCCCTGTACTCTTGTTTGCAGATGATACTGTGTTGATAAGTGAAGACATAGGGGAGTTGCAGGGCTTGGTAGATGAGTTTGGGAGAGTGTGTAAGAAACGGAATCTAAACGTGAATGTTGGGAAGATTGTAGTGATGGTTTTCGAGAGAGGTGAAGTCAGTGAATGTACAGTGAGATTGGATGGGGAGGATATGGAGAATGTGAGTGCATTTTAGTACTTGGGTAGTGTGATGAGTAAGGATGGAAGTTTAGAGGGCGAAGTGCTTGAAAGGGTGCAGCAGGGAAGAAAGGTTGCTGGTTCTTTGAAAGCAGTGATAAGACACAGGGAAGTGAGCAGGGAAGTGAAAAAGCTGCTACATGTATTGTGATACCAACTCTAATGTATGGAAGTGAAGCTTGAACCCTGTTGGAGGGACAGAAGTCAAGAGTGAGAGCAGTGGAAATGAGTTATTTGAGAGGAGCATGTTGAGTCACGTGGAGAGACAAACTGACGAATGAGGAAGTGAAGGAGCGTTGTGGTGTGGATTTGGATGTGATATGAAGCTTTAGGAAGAACACATTAAGGTGGTTTGGTCATGTGGAGAGGATAGAGAGTGAGCGACTGACGAGGAGAGTGTATGTGAGTGAGGTGAAGGGGGGGATAGGGAGGGGGAGGCCAAGGATGAAATGGATGGAGTGGAGAGGTATATGAGAGAAGGGAGTGTGAGCTGAAAACAGGGCAGTGAAATGGCGGGGGACAGATCGACGTGGAGGCAGTTTGTTTGTGGCCACCCCTTATGGAATTGAGGCATCTGGCAATAGAGAGATAGATAGATAGATAGAACAGTGTTAAGGGGAAATTACTCATCATGGAGGGAAGAGACTAGCAGAGTTCCACAGGGCTCTATTCTGGCACCAATTATGTATTTAGTATTTATGAATGACATAGATGGTAACATTGGAATTGGAAGCTATCTAAATATGTTTGGGGATGCAAAAATACAAAGGAAAACTACTGACCCAGATTTTTTCAAAGAGCTGCAAGAGGAATTAGATAAGCTTCATGAATGGAGCAATAAATGGCAAATGGAATTTAATGTGGACAAGTGTCACGTAATTAACCCCTCCTGTCTGGCATATGTCGCGAGCTCTCCAGCCAGGCATTCCTGAGAGAAATCGGGGAAATTGTCTGTTTTTAAACTTTCTTATCTAAGTTAATACATAACCAAATGAAACAGACTAGGTGTCATATTACTCAACAATCCTCTGACTTCAAGTTGATTGTATCTGATTGCCTGTGGAGTGAGTATAGGGAGACTGATTGAGTGGGGAATGAGGGCAATATTTGTTGTCTTTTGCCAGTGTCTGTGTTTGTGACGAAGGTTCGGTGACACAACTAAGGCTTACACTAGCCCTCCACAATAATAACACTTCAATCACAATTCCACAAGACCAAAATCAACTACAAACACTGTTTATGTGAATAATTTTCCAGTCAGTCGTACTTGGTGCTGGTAGGCCGGTAACCCTAGCAACCACCTTGAGACAGGCTGCCTGCTCACCTCCACCACCACCTCCCTGCCTTACAGATGGACAGACAGTCTCTCTCTCTCTCTCTCTCTCTCTCTCTCTCTCTCTCTCTCTCTCACCAACACACACACACATACACACACACACACACACACACACACACACACACACACACACACACAGATGGAGATGTATGTTTGGCTTGCATTGTTGCTCGATTCTGGCACCGCTGAGGGAGTAGAAGTCTGGGTATTGCATCTACTAGAAATACTATTATTACTGCTACTACAACTACAGCTACCACTGCTACAACAACCACTACTACAGTTACTACTATTGCTACCACACCTGCTACACATACTATCACTACTACTAACACTACAAGTACTACTTAAAAAAAAAAAAAAAATCGTGAACAAAGCACTATTAGTTATTTACTGTCGACCCTCCAATCAACGGACTAATAGGGGGGGACGAATGTCTGTTGCTTGAAAAAGTCCACTGCTTGAAAATTATGGAAAAGTAGCCTTAGACTCGAAAAATAGCAAAAGAAATACGATGGTATCGAAGAAGAGGTGTAGCGACTCTATCGCGGACTAGTTTACCTCACAATAACCCGTTTTCTATGGAGCCATTATATTACCACTTGCTTCATGATGAACTGTGCAGTACAGTACAGTACTGTGTTGCAGTAATTTTTTATGTTCAGCTACAGTATCATTTATTTTTGTACCTGTAAAGAGAAATACTGTATGTAGTTAGAAATGAAAAAAGATGTACACACGATCACTAATTTCTGTCCAGGGGTGCCCCTTTCCTACCCCTGTATAACCAGGGAAGAGGAGAGGGGGAAAAAAAACGAGCTCGACCCGCCTCCACCCCCAGCTCCCAACCCTCCCCCATACCACTACCATCCCCGACCCCATCCGTCATTCTTAACTGGGAGTTACATCTCAAGCTGATTTCATGCTTAACGCTCTTGGTCCCACTACTAATACAAACACAGAACACTAGGATATGTTAAAAGAATATAACTTTCAACATGCTGCAGCAATAAATTAATGCATTATGACGGTGACAGTAAAACAAAAATTTTAACAAAGGCCACCTCAAGCCTCATGTGTTGGGTGCACTGCTTAGGACACACACACACACACACACACACACACACACACACAGGTCGCCGACGTAGACAGACGTCTTCCTGGACCGCAGGGAAATAATCGCTGAATCTGCGGCGAAAGGAAACCAGCCTATTGTGATTATGTAAATGAGTGCTTGAGTGGTGGTCCCGTCAGACATTAGTTAAAAAAAAAAAAAAACGGGTTTCGGGATAAGGAGAGCAACATACAGTAGAATAGAAAAGTTTCCATATGGTTGTATCATGGCGGAAAGCGACAGCGGTTTGTTTACGTCTGGCGAAAGGGAATTTGTGGGCTTCTCCGACGAAGATGCGAGAAATGGAGGTACAAAGTTGAATCAAACAAGAGTAGCAGTAGTAGAAAAAATGGCGGAGAAGAATGTCCAGGAATTAAAGAAGGTATGGGTAGTAATTAGAGAGCTGCAGGAGAGGACCTTACAGCAGGAGAGAGAAATCAAAGGTTTACAGAACAAGCTGGGAAAAGTTTACACATGCAGTGCGGAACAAGAAAGAGAAGTTACGGAATTAAAAGTGAGTAATGAATCTGCCACAAATGAAATAGAACAGCTCAAAAGGGAAAACAAGAGGTTGGAAGAAGAAAGAGACAGAATGAAAAGTAAATTAGATGAGTATGATTCAAAATCAAGGATGCAAGATGAACATATTAAGGAAATCGAGGAGCAACAAAAGGGGTGGAAGAAAATTCAGGAGGAAGGAAATGTAAATTTGAAAGAGATTATTGAACAACAAAGCGAGGAAAGGTGGAGAAGGAAGTGGTTAGGGTACTGAAAAGTAGAGAATCTTTAGTCAGGGATGTAGCAGATAAGAAAAAATGTGTAATTATTTTAGGGGTAAAAGAAAAGCGTATCACGATCAGATCTGAAAGAGAAAGAGAAGAATTGAGTAAAGTTAAAGAAATATTATCAGTAGTCATGGAGGGTAACAATGAAGCCCAAGAAGAGATTGAAGAACTGTTTAGGTTAGGTAAGTATGAGGAAGGAGGAGCAAGGCCACTGAAGGTGAAGTTTAAGTCCCTGGCAATAGTAAATGAAATCATGAACAGGACATGGAAATTGGCAGACAAAGAGGTGTTCGAAAATGTCTGGTTAAGGAGAGATGCAAATGAGGAAGAAAGAGCTAAAATAAAGGAGTTAGTAAAGGTTTTAGGAAGGGAAGAGGTTGTGTAGACCAGATATTCATTCTTAGATCCGTAGTGGAAAAGTTTCTAGAGAAGGGCAAGAAGTTGTATGCAGCCTTCATGGATCTGGAGAAAGCATATGACAGGGTGGATAGACAAGGTTTGTGGAAGGTATTAAGAATATATGGAGTGGATGGGAAGTTGTTGAAGGCAGTGAAGAGTATGTATGAGGGTGCTAAGGCTGCAGTGCGTGTGGATGGCAAACTGAGTGAATCTTTCCATTTGAAGGTTGGATTGAAACAAGGATGTGTCATGTCTCCATGGTTGTTCAATCTGTATATGGATGGGGTTATAAAAGAGATACAAGGTCGGGCAGTGGATGTTGGAG
>JAGKTI010016256.1:0-19614 GCA_018397915.1 Birgus latro
ATGAGAGTGTATGTGAGTGAGGTGAAGGGGGCAAGAGGGAGGGGGAGGCTGAGGATGAGATGGAGGGATGGAGTGGAGAGGTATATGAGAGAGGGGGGTGTGAGTTGGGAGCGTGGTAGTGAAATGGCAGGGGACAGAGTGACATGGAGGCGATTTGTTTGTAGCCACCCCGTGTGGGATTAAGGCGTCTGGCAATAGATAGATAGATAGATAGAGAAAAGAGGCAAGACCCCACGAGCGTAGCTCATTTCCTGTATATCACAATTAGGTAAATACAATTGGGTAAATACACACACACACACACACACACGAGCAGCCAGATCGGGAAGACGTGTCTCAAACCACCTCTCAACGAACCTTAAGTAGTTTTCAGGAATTGTCCTGTCTCTTTCAGTCTTGTTCAAAATTTGAAGTACTGCAAGTTATTATAGTCTACCAAAAATGTAAAGAACTATTGTCAGTAAGTATACATGAATGTTTTGTAGGAATTTTGGGAACATCTGTTCAGTTTAGTACTGCAACTGACCTTAAACATGGCCGTGAATGTAAACACTGGGGAACTGGAATTTCCAGGATTTGACAGTGAAACAAATGTTATGGATTTGGTCAAAATGTTGATTATGAGAATTAGTGAACTAGAAAAGAAAGTGGAGGATCTAGTATCAAGAAACATGCCTGAAAATACCGAGAATACTATACAGAGTTTGATACAGGCCAATGAGACAGCGAACCAGGAGGTCGAGAATTTGAAATGAGAAAATATTTAATTAAGAAGAAAACTAGAAGAGAGCAGTAACAAAACAGAGAAGGTAAGTACTATGTTAGAAGAGGAAAAGGCAAAGTGGGCACATGTGGAAGAAGAACAGAAAGAAGTGGTCAGTTTAAAGGAAATTATTCAGGAAGAAAGGGAAATGAACAAGAAAAAAATGGAAGAAAATGTAGTGAAAATATTGAAGAAAAAAGAGAAAATAGTGAGAGAAACAGTAGAAAGGAACAGATGTGTTGTAATATTTGGAAACAGGGAGGAGGAAGAAAAAGTTAGGTCTGTGAGACTCGAGAGAGACTCGAATCAGGTGAGGAAAATATTGGGCAAGATCAATCCCAAAGGAAACAAGTGGGAAAAAGAAATTGAGGAAGTAAGGAGGATAGGGCCATATAAGAAAGGGGAAGCAAGACCAAGTAGAGTTAAGATGTCATCAGAAGGTGTAGTAAATAATATACTTAAGGTGACCTGGAAACTAAGTAAAGAGGCAGGGATGGAAAATATTATAGTAAGAAAAGATTTGAATGAAGAAGAAAGAGAAATTTTAAAATCTTTGAAGGACCAAGTAAAGGAAAAAAATGACAGGAGGACAGAGGAAGAACGTAAAACTTTTTTCTGGAGAGTGGGATATGAAAGTAAGGAAGTGGTTTGTGAAGAACTAGATGTGAAGGAAACAAGGGTGATATATGTGAATTTGAAAAAGAGAAGAACGAGTAAAGATAAAAACAGTGCAGCAAATCTGAGTATCGTGTACAGTAATGTAGATGGGTTAATATCTAAGAAAGGGGAAATTGGCGATTATTTAAATGAAAATAAACCTGAAATTATTTGCTTGGTAGAGACTAAATTGCCCCGAGATGTCGATACAAAATTATTTGGATGGAAAAATTATAACATTTGGAGGAAGGACAGAGAAGGTAAGTTTGGGGAAGGTACAGTAATCTCTCTACTATCTGGATGTCCACTATCCGGATACATCACTGTCCGGACATTGTAAGCTGTCCGACCCCCAAAATGCCCCAAAATTCGAAAAAATCTGGGAAAAAAAATTATTTTTTTGGACCGCATCAATTTGAATTTCCCGCGCGCTCCGACCAGCTGTGTTTTCGCGCCTCCCGCCTCTCTCACGGTCTCATTTCCCACTCAGCTGCCGGCTCGTCAACTCGCCCTCAACATGGCTCCTGAAGTGCTTGGTTTTGTGGTGATTCCCTACCTCTTGCAGGGCTTGCTGCTGCTCTGCACCTTCTTCATCGTGTGTGTGATGATGGCCCCGCCGCTTGAGAAGAGGAAGAGAGTGGTGTTGACTCTGGAGAAGAAGTGGGAGATATTGGAGAAGGTGGACGCAGGGTGGCCGACATCACGGATCCTCTGTGAATTCAACCTCCCTCGCTCCACTTTGTTTGATATCAAGAGGTCCCGAGACAAACTACAGCAGTACACGGCTGATTTCGCTTCGAAAACCAGACGGAACGTGAAGAGGAAGATGATGTTTACTCCTAAGTATGCAGATATTGACCGTTCCACGGTCATCTGGTATCGACAACAACGTGCTGCTGGTGTGTTGGTACGTGGAATGGAGCTGAAAGCTGCTGCCGAGAAGTTCGCAAGGCTGCAGGACACCCCAGACTT
The DNA here is from genome assembly GCA_018397915.1 of Birgus latro. Classification (NCBI taxonomy): domain Eukaryota; kingdom Metazoa; phylum Arthropoda; class Malacostraca; order Decapoda; family Coenobitidae; genus Birgus; species Birgus latro. The sequence continues at coordinate 2,393 of JAGKTI010016256.1, forward strand.
CAAGACATCTGAAGGTTGGCTCTTCGCATTCAAGTTACGGCATGGACTCACCAACCGTAAGGCCCATGGCGAAGCTGTGGACGCCAACGACGAGAGAATAGAAGAGTTTCGACAGAAGGTGAAGGGCTTGATTGACAGGGAGGGCCTCACTCTCGGTCAAGTCTACAACGCTCATGAAACTGGCCTATTTTATCGTTCAGTGCCCACAAACACTCTCGCTGAGGAGACGGAGAAGCGTGTACCTGGCCCCAAGCTCTCTAAGCAACAGGTGTCTGCTTTGTGCTGTGCCAGTGCTAACGGCATGCACCGCCTCAAGCCCGTTATTGTTGGATGTGCAAAGCAGCCTCGGTGCCTTTGTGGGTTAGTGGATGTCCTTCCTGTCATGTGGTATCTTTCTCTGAAGGCTTGGTTCACAAGCAAGATCTTCAGAGATTGGTTTCACCAACACTTTGTCAAGGAGGTCATTCATTATCAGACGGAGACACTGAAAATCCCATGCGACCAGGTAAAGGCCCTCCTGATTCTAGACAGTGCACCTGCGCATCCATCTGAGGAGGAGTTGGTGGCTGAAAATGGCTGCATTAAGTGTCTGTTTTTGCCACCTAATACGACTGCTCTCATCCAACCAATGGACTAGGGAGTGATTGTGGCAGCGAAGAGGCTCTACCGACGGAGGTTTTTGGACGAGGTGATGGTTGTCTACGAGGACGAGGACGATTGCATGGAAGGATGAGACATGCGAGGACAAAAAACTGTCAAAAACCTTCCCCGATACAACCTCAAGTCTGCCGTCTACAACTGGGCCAGTGCATGGAAGGAAGTCTCTGTCAAGACTCCAGAAAATGGTTGGTCTCGTCTGCTTCATGGAAGTGACGTGGTGCACGATTTTCTAGGTTTTGACGTGGATGACTTTCATGCAAGGCTTCGTTCGGGTGGAGGCAGTGTGGATGTCGACGAAGTGCATGAGTGGTTGGATGACGACGAGGGGGATCCTGGGTATTAGATCATGTCTGATATCAAGATTGCATCTACTGTTGCCGGTACGAGTACCCAGCAGGAAGATTCTGACAAGGAGAGCAACGATGATGTGGACTCCTCACGGCTTGTCACTACTCCAGCCATCCCCAAGCTGAGTGCTCTCCGGGAACATGTGGAGTTCGGCCTTGACTTCCTAGAACACCCGGACTGCGACAGGGAGGTGGGGCCCTTGGGACTTGTGGATGAAGTGCAAGCTTTCAGGCAGCGCATCATTAATCGTCAGAATCGTCATTGCTTGCGTCAATCATCCATTGACAGTTTTTTCAGGCCAGTCAACCCCGCCGTCCTCAACCCTCGCTCCACACCATTACCTCACCAAGACAGGCCTTCTAGCTCCGAGCTACAGCCCAGCACATCAGGCACGGTGGAGTCACCACTGGATGTGAGTTTGCAGCTGTCTTCTGAGTCCTCTGCAGTGGATAGCTTATCACCACGTCCCACCAAGGAGCCCCTACGCCGCCTCCGTCAGCTCATCTCGGACTCTGACAGCGACTAAATTCTCCAGGACTCGTCAGTAGACCATACGGGAATTTACAGTTATGTATAGTGCACTGAAGTGATGTGATGCAAGATTGTTACTGTATTATGCGAAAGGAAATGTTGTGGGAAGTGCTGGTGAGAAGTGCTGGTGATTGTAAATTGCAGCGGAAGTGCCAAGGATTCTATGAATTCCTGCAGGTGTCTCAGGTGCACCTTCTTACTGTCAGAATCTGGGATGACGGAGCGGGTTATACATCAGGACAGCGGCATCATTCTCGTAAGTACCCTAACTTCATCAAAATTCCTTGTTTTGTTCTTCCCATATCATTAATCTCATGCATAGACTGTGTGAAAGATGATTTCCATAATGATTTTCATGTCTAACCTGTTTTCAGCATGCTGTAAAGTGGTAAAAAATTCCCATAAATGTAAATCATAATTTCCTGCTTTCAATTTATTTTTTCATGCATGGTTACCACTAGTATTGAAGTGCACCAGCTGTGATAAAGGTGAATGCGATTGATTTTCATGTCCGGTACCTAAACAATGCTGCCAACTCAGTGAACAGCTGTGCCTAACTTACCTCAAATTCATCCTTTTTGGGTTAGATTTAAATGAATTCATGCTTTGTGTTCATTATTTTAGTGCACTAGCTGTGAAAAAGGTGAATGCCAGTGAATTTCATGTATTGTGCTTACTTTCAGCGGTCTATATGCTGGTGAACTCTTTTGCCATACCTAACTCTTATTGACCATTTTTCTGGTAACAATTTACATCATTTACTGTATTTGATGCTTTTTATCCAATAATTTAGTGCATAAAATGTGAGAAAAGATGATTTTCATAGTGGCTGCCACATCTGATACTAACTTACACTAAGCTGTCAACTCAGTGAACACCTATGCCTTACTTAACTCAGATTCATCATTTTGGGGTTAAAATAAAATGAATTCATGCTTTGTGTTCATGATTTTAGTGCATAAAAAGTGAGAAAGGGTGATTTTCATAGTGATTTCCATGTCTGATACTTACTTACACTATGGTGGCAAGTTGTAAGCACCTATTTTTTTTTTTTTTTTATGCACGGAAGAAGGAACCAAAGGCCAGGGCCCGCATACTGTTCCTTCCATGAAAAAGTAAAAACAATACCAAAGAGAGGCAAATTCAAGATCCATTCATTTCGAGATGCCTGGACACACTGCGTTTGAAAGATTGGAGATCATAGGAAGTAGGGAATACAGACAGAGGGAGACAGTTTCAGAGTTGACCAGTTGCATAAATGAAGGACTGGGAGTAACGGTTAACTCTTGCATTAGAGAGTTGGACAGAAATGGGATGAGAGTTTGTTGCTAGACGGGTACTACGTGCCCATCGTAGAGGTGGAGGGATGCAAGCAGACAGTTCAGAGGAACAGTGACCATTGAAGTAGCGATAGAAGAGAGATAAAGAAGCAACAGTGTGGCGAAGAGACAAAGGTTGAAGGGAATCAGTAAGTGGAGGAGAGTTAATGAGACGAAAAGCCTTTGACTCCACCCTATTGAGAAGAACTGCTTGTGGGGAGCCTCCCCACACATGAGAGTTGTACTCCATACACGGGCGAATAAAACCCGTGTACAAGGTCAACATCTATGCAGGGGTAAAGAAAGTTTGGAGTCGGCCCAGCACACCTAATCTCTTGGAAGCAGATTTCACAAGAGATGTAATATGTTCTTTCCAAGACAAATCCTGAGAGAATGAAACCCCTAGCATGTTCAAGGATGATGCAGGACTGAGCTGGACATTATTAAACATTAGTGGGTAATCCTGAGGAAGATTTTGTCGGGTTGATAAGTGTAAGAACTGAGTTTTTGATGCATTAAAAATAACAAGATTATTTTTACCCCAATCAGAGATATGAGCCAAGTCAGACATTACGTGTGCCATAGCCTCATCCCTTGTTTGCTGAAGTAACTGCTGAGATGGGCGCTGCGGGAACCGAATGGAAAGGTGAAGGGTGGAATCATCAGCATATGAGTGGATAGGGTTAGATGTACAGCTTAGAAGGTCATTGATGAATAAAAGGAAGAGAGTAGGTGATAGGACAGAACCCTGAGGAACACCACTGTTGATAGGTCTAGGAGAGGAACGATGGCCGTCTACAACAGCAGCTATAGAACGACCAGAAAGGAAGCTAGAGATGAAGGCACAGATAGAAGGATAGAAACCGTAGGAGGGCAGTTTGGAAATCAAAGATTTATGCCAGACTCGATCGAAAGCCTTTGAGATGTCAAGTGCAATGGCAAAGCTTTTGCCAAAGTCCCGAAAGGAGGATGACCAGGAGTCTGAAAGGTAGGTGAGAAGATCGCCAGTGGAGCATCCCTGACGGAACCCATACTGACGATCAGAAAGAAGGTTGTGGCAGGAAAGATGCTTTAAAATTTTTCTGTTAAGAACTGATTCGAAAACTTTTTAGACACAGGATGTTAAAGCAATTGGACGATAGTTAGAGGGTTGGGAATGGTCACCCTTCTTTGGGACTGGCTGAATGAGAGCAAACTTCCAGCAAGAAGGAAAGGTACAAGTTGACAGACAAAGGTGAAAGAGTTTACCTAGGCAGGGTGTAAGCACAGAAGCACAGTTTTTGAGGACAACAGGAGGGACTCCATCAGGCCCATATGCCTTGTTAATATTGAGGCCAGTGATGGCAGAAAATACATCAGCTGAAGAAATTTTAATGCCAGTCATGAGGAAGTCTGCCTTACTCACCTCTAAATCATCATTTTTTGGTTAAAATTCAATTAATTCATGCTTTGTGTGCATTATTTATGTGAAAGGGGACTTAAATAAGTGCTATGCATGTCTGGTAGGGAGGTAGGAAGGTGGTTTTCTGATTTAGGTTAGGTTAGGTTAGGGTCAGGAATGACCAGTGCTGGAGCTTCAGGGCCACTATCCGGACAAGACCACTGTCCGGACATGCCTTTGTCTCTGTTACTTCGGATAGTGGAGGGATTACTGTATACTGTAGTAATGTTAACCCGTAATGACCCAAGAGCAAAGAATATAGAAATTGAAAATACCATGGCTGAACTTTTGGGAGTTGTAATAGAGGACAGTAATGGAGAAAAACTGGATGTATTAGTATTTTATATGCCCCCCAAAACTAGGGCATGGACGAAGGAAGATTATGAACAGTTAACAAGAGAATCCATTATTAAGCTAAAATTGTTAATTGAACGAAGAAATAGAATAATATTAATGGGAGATTTTAACTGTAGAGAAGTTGATTGGGAAAGTATGGATGCTGGGAACAGTGAGGAATCATGGGGAAATAAATTAATGGAATTGGTGATGGAGAATATGTTAACCCAATTGATCAAAGAAAACACAAGCATTAGGGGTGATTGGTAAAAGTGATCATCTGGTAATTGAGTTGGACGTTGTAGGAGTAAGGGAAGGTGAAAGAGATGAAAAACTCAGAGAAAATAGATACAATTATGGGAAGGCAGACTTTGCTTCCCTGAGGAACTTTTTTCAAAATGTAGAATGGAGTAAAATGAATATGATCACAAATGTTGATGAGAAATATGAGTTTTTGACAGAAGTATATAAAACAGGAGTTACTAAGTATGTCCCAAAATTTTCTGCAGCTATGGAAAGGAAGAAAGAATGGTTTAACAACAGATGTAGGATAGTACAAGAGGCAAGAAAAAAAGCATGGAATAAAGTGAGAAGAAGGTATAATGAAAGGGCTTGGGAGGAGCACAAGCAGATAAGCAGTGAATATGTAAGGGTACGGAGAGAACAGAAAAGGAAATATGAAAAAGATATTGTATCTATCTGTAAAAAAGAGCCGAAACTATTTTATAGGCTTGTAAATGGCAACATGAAAGTTAAGGACAGTATAATATGACTGAGGGATGGAGATGAAACATACGAAAGAGAGGAAGACTTGTGTGAAATAATGAACAACAAGCTGCAGTCAGTTTATGTACTGGAAGACGAATTTAGGAGCCTGAAATGGAACCCAGGCTGACGGGAATGGCCGAAATTACAGTTGACATGAATGAAGGATTTGGATGTGAGAAAAGCAATGGGACCAGATGGTGTGGCTGGATGGATCCTGAAAGAATGTGCCGACCAGTTAGTGTGGCTAGTTTATGTCATCATCAAGACCTCGCTTGAAAATGGACAATTACCTAAAGATTGGAAAAGAGCAAGTATTGTGCCAGTCTTGAAGGGAGGAGATAGGGAGGATCCACTTAATTATAGACCTGTGTCTATCTATCTATCGCCAGACGCCTCAATCCCGAACAGGGTGGCCACAAACAAATCGGCTCTATGTCGCTCTGTCCCCTGCGATTTCACTACCACGCTTCCAACTCACACCCCCCTCTCTCATATACCTCTCCACTCCATCCCTCCATCTCATCCTCGGCCTCCCCCTCCCTCTCGCCCCCTCCACCTCACTCACATACACTCTCCTCGTCAATCTTTCACTCTCCATCCTCTCCACATGCCCAAACCACCTTAACGTGTTTCTCCTAACGCTTCGCATCACATCCTCAACCACACCACAACGTTCCTTCACTTTCTCATTTGTTAATCTGTCTCTCCATGTGACTCCACATGCTCCTCTCAAATAACTCATTTCCACTGCTCTCACTCTTGACTTCTGTCCTTCCAACAGGGTCCAAGCTTCACTTCCATATGTCAGAGTTGGTATCACAATACTGTCATGTAACAGCTTTTTCACTTCCATGCTCACCTCCCTGTTTCTTATCACTGCTTTCAACGAACCAGCAACCTTCCTTCCCTGCTGTACCTTTCGAGCACTGCCCAAGTACTTAAATTCACTCACAGTCTCCATTTCCTTCCCATCCAATCTCACTGTACACTCACTGGCTTCACTTCTCTCGAAGACCATCACTTTACTCTTCCCCACATTCACCTTTAGATTCCGTTTCTTACACACTCTCCGAAACTCATCTACCAAGCCTTGCAGCTCCCCTTCATCTTCACTCAATAACACAGTATCATCTGCAAACAACAGTACAGGGAGTTTCCAAACACTGCCCTTTCTCACTAGGGCCGCTCCAACATCCACTGCCCGACTTTGTATCTCTTTTATAACCCCATCCATATACAGACTGAACAACCATGGAGACATGACACATCCTTGTTTCAATCCAACCTTCAAATGGAAAGATTCACTCAGTTTGCCATCCACACGCACTGCAGCCTTAGCACCCTCATACATACTCTTCACTGCCTTCAGCAACTTCCCATCACAAACCTTGTCTATCCACCCCGTCATATGCTTTCTTCAGATCCATGAAGGCTGCATACAACTTCTTGCCCTTCTCTAGAAACTTTTCCACTAAGGATCTAAGAATGAATATCTGGTCTACACAACCTCTTCCCTTCCTAAAACCTCCTTGTTCTTCTCCAACTAATTCCTCAGTAATTTCCCTAACTCTGTCAATAAATATCCTACCATATATTTTTCCTATTACACTGAGAAGGCAAATGCCCCTATGATTACCACACACTGCTTTTTCCCCTTTTCCTTTGTACAGAGGAATAATTATACCTGACTTCCAATCCTCCGGGACTCTACCTTCCTCCCAAGCCAATCTGCACGCCTTCCACATCCATTCTGTTAGTATCTCTCCCCCATGCTTCAGCATTTCACCACACACTCCATCAATTCCTGGGGCTTTCCTCATTTTAACTTTCTTCATTGCTTCCACCACTTCCATCCTGGTGAGTTCTTCCTTTCTTCTCACAACCCTCCTTCTCCCTGCCATTCCCCAGCCACTTATACTTGCATTACTTTCATTCTCTATGTTCAACAGTTCATTAAAGTGTTCTCTCCATCTGTTTACTTTTTCTCCCTTCTCCACTAGTAATCTACCATTTTTATCTTTCACACCCCCACTGACTTCATTGGCACCCTCTCTTTACCTCCTTCCAGAACATTTTCTTACATTCCCTCCACTTACTAGTATTGTTTGTAAAATCTGAGAAAATTATTAGAAAAAGACTGATAAAGTATTTAGAAGAAAATGAAGTGATAACACCAAGACAGTTTGGTCAGAGGGAAGGAAGATCATGTGTTACTAACTTATTAAGTTTCTACAGTAGGGTAATAGATGTCGTACAGGAGAGAGACGGATGGGCGAACTCTGTCTGTCTGGATCTTAAGAAAGCATTTGACAGGGTGCCCTATAGGAGACTATTGTGGAAGTTGAGGACCTTTGGAGGGGTGCATGGGAAACTATTAAAGTGGATGGGAGATTATTTGATAGGAGGGCAGATGAGAACAGTAATAAGAGACAAGGTTTCACAATGGAGAAATGTGACTAGAGGAGTACCCTAGGGCTCTGTCCTGGCCCCAATAATGTTTCTGATGTATGTAAATGATTTGCCAGAGGGTTTGAATCGTTACATGAGTATGTTTGCAGATGATGCTAAAATTATGAAACATATTAAATGTATTAATAGTTGTAAAGAACTGGAAGAGGACTTGGACAAACTCCACAGCTGGAGCCAGACTTGGAAAATTGATTTTAATGCCAAAAGTGTCATGTATTACGAATGGGAATAAGTGAAAGAAGACCACACTGGACATATAAAATGGGCAATGAGATAATTAGTAAAAGAAAGGATGAGAAAGACTTGGGAGTGATTATTCCGGATGACTTGTCACCAGAAAAGCATATAAACAAAATCATTGGGGGAACTTATAGATTATTGACTAACATGAGAGTGGCTTTTAATTATATGGAGAGGATGGAGAGTGAAAGATTGACGAGGAGAGTGTATGTGAGTGAGGTGGAGGGGGCGAGAGGGAGGGGGAGGCCGAGGATGAGATGGAGGGATGGAGTGGAGAGGTATATGAGAGAGGGGTGTGTGAGTTGGGAGCGTGGTAGTGAAATGGCAGGGGACAGAGTGACATGGAGGCAATTTGTTTGTGGCCACACCGTTCGGGATTGAGGCGTCTGGCAATAGATAGATAGATAGGAAATGTTGAGGGAGTTGATAGTGACCATGATAAGACCAAGACAAGAGTATGTGATTGTGGTATGGTCACCTCATTTGATGAAGCATATTGATAAACTAGAGAGGGCTCAACGGATGGCAACGAGGATGATACCCCGTTTAAGGGAACTCACCTTTGAGGAGAGATTGGAAAAACTGAAGTTACCAACACTGCTCGAGAGAAGGGAAAGAGGTGACTTGATCAAGATATTTAGAAATGTAAGAGAATTGGAAAGGGTGGATAGAGAGGATCTTTTTGTGTTGGATGATGGAAGAACAAGAGGTCATGGCTTCAAGTTGAGGAAAAGTAGATGTCTTAATGATCTCAAAAATTAATTTTCCTGAACAGAAGCATAAGTATTTGGAATGACAGATGAAGAGGTGGTGCTGGCGAAAAACATTCATGTATTTAAAACTAGATTAGATGAATGTAGATATGGAGACAGGACAACACGAGCTTAGCTCAATTCCTGTATACCACAAATAGATAAATACAAATAGGTAAATACACATACATACACACATACAGGTCGCCGACGGAGACAGACGTCTTCCTGGACCGCCGGGAAATAATCGCTGAATCAGCGGTGAAAGGAAACCAGCCTATTGTGATTATGTAAATGAGTGTGTGAGTGGTGGTCCCGTCGGACATTATTTAAAAAAAAACGCGGGTTTCGGGATAAAGAGGACACGATACAGTAGAATAGAAAAGGTTCCATATGGTTGTATCATGGCCGAAAACGACGGCGGTTTGTTTACCTCTGGCAAAAGGGAATTTGTGGGCTTCTCTGACGAAGATGCGAGAAATGGAAGTACTAAACTGAATCAAACAAGAGTAGCAGGAGTAGAAAAAATGGCAGAGAGGAATGTCCAGGAATTAAAGAAGGTATGTGTAGTAATTAGAGAGCTGCAGGAGCGGACCTTACAAGTGGAGAGGGAGATCAAAGTCTTACAGAACAAGCTGGAAAAACTTTACACACGCAGTGCGGAACAAGAAAGAGAAGTCACGGATTAAAAGTGAGTAATGAATCTGCCACAAATGAAGTAGAACAGCTCAAGAGGGAAAACAAGAGGTTGGAAGAAGAAAGAGACAGAATGAAAAGTAAATTAGATGAGTATGATTCAAAATCAAGGATGCAAGATGAACATATTAAGGAAATCAAGGAGCAACCAAAGGGGTGGAAGAAAATTCAGGAGGAAGGGAATGTAAATTTAAAAGAGATTATTGAACAACAAAGCAAAGAAAAGGTGGAGAAGGAAGTGGTTAGGGTACTGAAAAGCAGAGAATCTTTAGTCAGGGATGTAGCAGCTAAGAAAAAATGTGTAATTATTTTAGGGGTAAAAGAAAAGCATATCACGATAAGATCTGAAAGAGAAAGAGAAAAATTGAGTAAAGTTAAAGAAATAATATCAGTAGTCATGGAGGGTAACAACAAAGCCCAAGAAGAGATTGAAGAAAGACTGAAGAAGTGTTTAGGTTAGGTAAGTACGAGGAAGGAGGGACAAGGCCATTGAAGGTGAAGTTTAAGTCCCAGGTAATAGTAAATGAAATCATGACTAGGACATGGAAATTGGCAGACAAAGAGGGGTTCAAAAATGTCTGGTTAAGGAGAGATGCAAATGAGGAAGAAAGAGCTAAAATAAAGGAGTTAGTAAAGGAAGCTAATGCAAAAAAACGAACAGAGAACGGAGAAGGAGAAAACAGTGTTTTATTGGAGAGTTATGGACCAGAAATTGAGGAAGTGGTACCGATGGAGAGGAGGAGAAAAGATGGTGTAAGTAATAATGAAAAACGTTTGAAAGTTTTTACACTAAAGTTGATGGATTAATGTCGGCAATGTTAGAAATCAACGATTTCTTGAGAGTACATGAACCTGATGTTATGTGCTTTGTAGAGACCAAGTTAAGGGAGAATATTGATATTCATATGGGAGATGGCAAATACAAATTGTGGAGAAGAGACAGAAAAGATAAAATGGGTGGAGGAGTGATGATAGCAGTGAAGAACAACTTAAGTGTAGATTCTTTGGAAATAGGAGAGGGTAGGGCTGAAGTGATAAACCTGAAATTAAAAACTGGAGAGAACTGTAAGAGAGATATAGTAGTAGTATATGTTCCACCTAAGACAAGAGCATGGACTGATGATGAATACCAGATGTTGTCAGACATGGTTAGTTATCTACAGAAAGTGATTGAGAAAGCAGCAATATAATTCTAATGGGTGATTTTACTTGCAAAGAGATGAACTGGGAGGAATGGGACTGAGGAGGTGACGAAGATTCGTGGTTCACTATATTGTTAAACATTGTGATGTATAATGTAATGACACAGTGGGTCAAAGAAGAGACACGATTCCGAGGTGATGACACACCAGCAAGATTAGATTTACTGCTAACCAAAGAACCTGACGAAATTGAATCCTTGAAATATCTGTGTCCTATAGGAAAAAGTGATCACATGATCATTGAGTTCCAGATGACAATAGGGAACATGGTGCCAAGAGACGATCTCCATAGGCAGGGAAGATACAACTTTGGGAAAGAAAACTTTACAGAATTGAGAAAATTTTTTGAAAATGCAGATTGGAGAAAATTCAGAGAAACAAGAGAGATTCAGAGGAAGTGGGATATCTTTCTAGACCTCTATAATTCAGGAGTGGAAAAATATGTTCCAAGAGTAAGTGGGAAAGAATACAGGAAAAAGGAGTGGTTTAATAGGAGGTGTATGATAGTGAAAAAAGAAAGGGACATGGCATGGAACAAATGGATAAATAGAGGTAATAACAGAACAAAGGAAGAATATAAAAGAACTAGAAATGAATATACAACAATTTGTAGAGAGGAAGAAAGGAACTTTGAAGAAGGTATAATCGACAAATGTAAGGATGAACCCAAATTGTTTTATAGATTTGTTAATGGCAAATTGAAACAAAAGGAAGGAATCACCAAACTGAAAGTAGAAGGAGAGGTGTATAATGATCCAGCAATGCAAGCTGAAATAGTGAACAAATGTTTCCAATCAGTTTTTACTAATGAAGGGGAGTTTGTGGAGGGGGAGGGAGTGACTAGGAATGTAGTGATAAAAGATATAAAAGTGGAAGTGCAGGAAGTGTACAAATTACTGGAAACTCAGGATGTAAGGAAAGCCCCAGGACCAGATGGAATTTCAAACTGGATACTGAAGGAATGCAGAGAGCAACTGACGGATAAGATTGACAGTTTAATTGTGCGTTTGCTGGAAGAAGGGAAACTGCCTCGGGAATGGAAGAGAGCAGATGTGGTACCAATTTACAAGGGAGGAAACAAAGAAGAACCCCTGAACTATAGATCAGTGTCCCTAACCAGCATGGGTGCAAAATTGTGCGAGAAAATTCTGAAAGATAGGTGGATAAAATATCTGAAAAAGATGAATATTTTGACTGAAAGTTAATTTGGATTCAGAAGTGGAAGGTCATGTGTTTCCAACTTGTTGAGCTTTTATTCAAGAACAATTGATGTGCTACGGGAGAGAGACAGTTGGGTGGATTGTGTATAATTAGATTTGGAGAAGGCCTTTGACAAGGTACCCCATAAGAGACCAATGTGGATATTAGAGCATATAGGAGGACTGAAGGGTAACCTTCTGGAATGGATGAGAGACTTTTTGAGACACAGACAAATGAGGACAGTAATAAAGGACAGGACATCTTGATGGAGAGAAGTAAGAAGTGGTGTCCCACAGGGGTCGGTGTTGGCGCCAGTAATGTTCCTGATTTACGTAAATGATATGTTAGATGGTGTGAACAGTTATGCAAGTCTGTTTGCTGATGATGCAAAGATCTTGAGGAAGGTAGAGGTTGAAGGGGACTGTAAAATGCTGTAGAAGGATCTGGATAGGATACATGACTGGAGCCGGATGTGGGAAATGAAATTCAACGCAAATAAATGTAAAATACTCGAAATGGGTAAAAGCACCAAGAGACCATCACTGAATTATATGATGGGTAATGAACCAATTTGAAAAGTGAGAGAAGAGAAAGATTTAGGAGTGCTGGTCCAGGATAGTTTGTCACCTGAAAAACACATTAACAAGATTGTTAGAGAGACATATAAACTCGTGACCAACATAAGAGTGGCATTTCATTACATGAATGAAGAGATGATGAAAAAACTGATAGTGGCCATGATCTGCCCCAGGTTAGAATATGCAGCAGTAGTGTGGTCCCCACACAAAAAGAAAGATATAAACAAGATTGAGAGAAAACAAAGAACAGCAACCAAGATGGTCCCCAGTCTGGCAGATCTGTCATACAGTGAGAGGCTAGAAAGGCTGGATTTGCCATCCTTAGAGGAAAGGAGAGAGAGGGATGACATGATTGCAGTGTTCAGGACCATGATGAGAGTAGATAAAATTGATAGAGAAGATCTGTTTTTATGAGATAAGAGAGCAACAAGAGGACTCGGACTGAAACTGAAGAAGCCATGCTGCTTGAAGGACATCAAGAAATATAGTTTTCCGTATAGATGCATAGACCTGTGGAATAGACTGGACAAAGAGATCGTCCAGTCTAAAAACTTAAACGAGTTTAAAGCAAAATTTGACTTATTGAGAAACAGAGACGGGACCCCATGAGCGTAGCTCATTTCCTGTATATCACAATTAGGTAAATACACACTACATAACTCCTCTTCTTCAACCCCCACAAGGTCCTGCCAGCAACTCAACACCCCTGGAGGAAGTGTTTTCAGAAGTTTGTTGATTTGTATATATTTACCTGCTTCAATACCTCTATATTCTTTACTCCCCCCCCCCCAGAAAGTACAGCTTCATTATCAGTAACTATGACAAAGACTAGAGGTGATGTTCATATTCCTATAGCAATATAAAGTGAAACCCTCATACATTTTACAGATAGACTTTGAATAAAACAAAATAAAACCACTAGCAAGCGAAAATATGTAGGTGTGGGTGAGACAGGAATAAATGAGATGCACTTGAAGGTATGTTCTTCTCTTTGGTCCAGGTAATAGTCACATTGATGTTTTAGCAACATCATGAGGAAGAATATAACAGTAAACATCCATACTTGAAAAGAAATATAAAGGAAAAGGCATGGGAAGTTAAATTTTTAGGTACAGGCACGCGAAGCGAGTGCTTTTTTCTTGTTTCGGTCAAACTATGCACCGCTTGGAGGAGTATTCTACCTTTGACCTCTGTTTGCTCAATAACTATTGGGCTAATTGATTTCCTGTAAGGACCATGATAAAGAGCAGTGAATTCTATTTATGAACAGTACATAAATATGTAATATATTTAATGAAAAGTCCTTGTCACATAGGCAGGATTATGACGGTTATTGTCCACACATGAGGAAAGTGCACTGCGGCTTCAAGTACCCTGTAGTTTTTTGTGATTTACTCGGAAACTATGAGGCATATCAAAATACAACGGGTATCAGGAGAAAGCTCATACAATTCTACATAAGATTATGTAATAAAAAAAAATGGGGGGTGAGAAAACTTCTGCGCTAGAGGTCTTTGGAAAAAAAATGAAACTTAAAAAAAAAAAATGGCTTTTAGTTTTTGGCTATTTTCTTGAAAACTACAAATCACATCACAACCGGACACACCTCATTAGAAAGCTAATGAAATTCTCTATCAAAACTTCTAATAACATTTTTCTGTATGATGGAAAACATTTGAACGACGATGTTGGGAAGTGAGATGCATGTTCCAAAATGTTTATTCATGGCAGCCTAATGTACTTTTATTCATTTTATTTATTTATTTATTTTTAAGTATATATATATCAGCGAAAATGAGGCGAGAATATGTGTAATTTGCATCCCGCGGGCAGCCTGGCGGCGCGTGCAGGCGAGTAAAATCGTGAGCCATGAAACTTAATAAAACTTACCCATGCGCAAAAGGGTTAATAGATTAGTAACACAGTTTTCCTTTTCTAAAACCAAACTGTCGTTCTGTTATCATACAGTGTTGTGTTTTTCCAGATGATTTACCCAAATTTCCCATATCAGCTTAGTAACATGGTTTTTCTTTTCTAAAACTGAACTAGCATTCTGGTATCATACAGTGTTGTGTTTTACCAGATGATTTACTCAGTTTTTCTGCATTAGCTTTTCAGATATCTTACTTATGACACATGTCAGTGATACTGGTCAGTAGTTATGTGGATTTTGTCTGTTTTATCCATGATGGACTGTATTTTATCTTTGACTTCAGTTTTGCTTTCTGTGTAGCTGTAAAGCAGCTTTGGTTGATCAGTAATTTTACTAATAATGTCATCCTCAGACTGCCTTTGATTTTCTTTCCTTATCCTTGTACTGTATAATCAATTCTTGTATGCTTGTAATTGTTGTATGCTCTCTCACCATTATGTCTTCTGTTTCTGATCCACAGCAAATCTCTTTTCTCCTTTGCTATTTTACAATCAGTATTGTACAATTTCTTTTTCCTTGTCTCCGCATCTTTGTGCTTTGAGATATAGTTTTGGACTCCTATTTTGTTAAATTCACAGATTTTTTATACATAACATTTATATCTTGTCCTCTTGTCTTCTTTTCCTAATCTGTTTCTTTCAAGTACTTCTTTACTTCATGATAGTTGCCCTTTTATAGTTTAGCCTCTTTATGTAATTTACATTATCACTAACCATATCATATGCTATCCTGGAATTACAATCTAATACTGCATGGTCACTTTTGCCGAAAGAGGGGTGATAGATTATATTGTCAGTTCCATTTTCTTGCTTAGTAAATATCGTTTCTTTTCGTTTTTGAAGGCTCCAACATGCTTGCATGTGTCGGCCTTGGTCACCTAATGGCGGCTCTCCACGCTGCTCAATCTCTGGCAGCCTCCCTATTCAGTCCCTTAACCCTTAAGTCACATTTAATGACCTCGTCCCATGTCTTTCTCGGTCTACCCCTCCCCCAATATTAACACTTCTCACCCTCTGTACCCAATTATCATCCCCCATCCTCTCCACATGTCCAAACCACCTCAGCCTACCTCTCCTCATCACAACACCAATACACTCCAGTCCCATCCTACCTCTCAACTCTTCTATCGTAAACCCAGCCCCCCCAGGCCTTGCATGCAGGGACGCACTGCACATCCACCTAATCATTGTCATTTCTGTACGTTTAAACCTGCGAATATCCTCTTCCTTTACTGCCCAGGTCTCACTACCATACAGCATCACACTTCTAACACATGCTGCATACAAAGACTCCTTAGCACGTAAGGAGAGTCCTCTCAATGTCAGGAGAGGCAACAGCTCCCTGAACTTCTTCCAACCACTTCTCACTCTGGCAACTGAGCTAACTCCAGCCCCACCTCCGGCACATAACATGTCTCTCAGGTAACAAAACTCCTCCACACACTCAAGAGACTCACCTGCAAGTTCAACCCTCTCACGCCTAACAATCTCCACCTGCTCTCCCCGACACACCGCACACATGAAATCAGCATTATCTCGCGGTCTACCTCTAATACCACTACATCTCTTGTGCACCCATCTGTCACAAACACTGCACAAGATGGAATTACTTCCCACACCCATGTGGGAAACTGCACATGGCCACTCTCCCTCTCCTCTGATTGTACCGCCACCGCCACCAACCCTAGATATCATCACTTTTGTTTTATCTGCATTTACCCTTAAGCCCTTGTACCCCATACCATCTCTCCACTTCTTAAATCTTTCCTCAGCCTTCCCTTCATTCTCAGCAGTCAACACCAAATCATCAGCATACAACATCTCCCATGGGAGTCCATCTCTGAAGTCACATGAGAGGGCTTCAAGAACCATGATAAACAACAAGGGACTCAAAACTGACCCCTGATGCACACCAACATTCACGGGAAACTCATCACTCAAAACTCCATTCACTCTTACCTGGGTGCGAGCACCCACGTACATGGCCATAACCACCCTAACCAGCCACTCTTCCAACCCCAGCTTTCTCATTGCCCACTTCACCACCTCTCTAGGGACTCTGTCAAAGGCCTTTTCCAAATCAACAAAAACAAAATACAATCCCTTTTCTTGCCAATATATTTTTCCTGAAGCTGTCGAACAATGAATATGGATGGCATCAGTGGTCCCCCTGCCTGGCATAAACCCAAACTGCATCTCATTGATATTCACTCTTTCTCTAATCATACCTTCTAGAACTCTCTCCATTACTTTCATTATCTGATCTAAGAGCTTTATACCTCTGTAATTTCCCCTTTCCAGGGCATCACCCTTCCCTTTGTACACATTTACAATTACACTCTTCAGCCAATCATCTGGGACCACACACTCATATATAATCCTATTTATCAGGTCAGTGACTAACCTCACCCCAATATCTCCTGAGGCCTTCAACATTTCAGCAGTCAACCCAGACACACCTGCCGCCTTCCCCACCCGCATCCTGCCTATTGCCTCACTCACAGTAGCAGCGTCAATCAAAGGCCAAGGCCCAAACACTGGATCAGCTGGCTCCAAACCTTCCCTATCCCAATCAAACTCCTCATTCAACAACCGGCTATAATGCTCTCTCCATGCATCTTTAATATCCTCACTGTTCACCACTACCCTTCCTTCATCATTCTTCACACACTGCTCGCCTACAATGTCCCGATTATCTCTCTTCACCTGATTTGCCACCCTAAAAACCATATTTTTCCTTCCTTCATGAT